>LPNX010024722.1:144040-176540 GCA_001517045.1 Pseudotsuga menziesii | reverse complement strand
ATTTATCTAAGGGTTATTTTAACCAAAATGGGTTTCAGGGTACCTTTCATTACTTGGGTTATGAGTAGTTTAACTACTGTTTCTTTTTCTGTTCTGATTAATGGAGTGGCTTCAAGTTTCTTTAAATCTGGTAGAGGACTTAGACAGGGTTGTCCTCTTGCACCTTTACTATTTCTTGTTGTTGCTGAAGGTCTGAGTAGGGCTCTTTTATCTGTAAAATCCACTGATTTTTTAAAAGGCATATCTTTTGGGAATAATATTACATTGACACATGTTCTATTTGTTGATGATATTGTAATGATTACTGATGGATCAGCTCAGTCTTTGTCCATTTTATATGGGATTTTGATGGAATTTACAAAAGCTACTGGTATGATGATCAATGAGGATAAATCATCATTTTATTACTCTAAACTTGATGATGATGAGTTAATCTCATTACACAATATTTTCTCATATACTGTTTTAGATATTAACAGTGGCATGAAATATCTTGGTTTTTATTTAAAACCATGCAGATATTTACTGAAAGATTGGGCTTGGCTTATTGCAAAGGCTGAAAAATGCATTTTGCATTGGAGCCATAGATGGCTATCTAGGGGTGCCAAGTTGGTTTTGATAAAGTCTGTACTTGAAGCCTTGCCGGTTTTCTGGATGCATTTCTGGATCCCTATTGGGATTATTGAGAAGATTACAAAACTATGTTTTAAATTTTTATGGTTTGGTGGTGATGGATCCTCATCTGGGATGCCATGGACATCATGGAAGGTTTTGGCTAGTCCAAAATCTTTGGGAGGATGGGGTTTGAAAGTACCTGATTATTTGCTAAAGCACTCTGTTGCAGCTGCAACATTTTCCCAAAATTCTAAAATTTTTTGGGGCCCTCCTTTACTTTGAATTAGTCGTTTTGTTCCTTGATTTCAGCCTATTGATTTTTGGTCTATGATTTGCTGAAGCGTCTTCCAGCACTTGGGGTTGTTGTCAATCGATTGATTTTTTCTCATTTCAATGCTTAAAAGAATCCCATATTTAATTGAGTTCATCTTCGTTTTGCATATCTTTTAAAACCTTCCTGTATCGAAAGTTAATTCGTTTGACTGTCCCGCCGTTGTGGGTGATTTTCAGATCTTGATTGTCTTTTTCGCGCCGACCGTTGCGGGCCTTTTCTAGGTTTAAGCTTTCCTTTTCTCTCCGACCGTTGCGCGCGAGTTGTGATTCTTCATCGGGTGGTTTTTGATTCTTTATCGGACGGGTTTGAAGTCTTCTTCGTCCGATGCTGCGAACAAATCTCCTTTTCGGGCGTCCGCCGTTGTGGATCACTTTGGACTTAATTTTTCTTATGCGCCCCGATGTGTGTTTCAGCTTCGTATTGGAACGCTTGGCCATCGTCTCCTCCTCCGTTGCGGGTGGCATCGTGCTCTGAGGATCCGCCGTTGCGGAAGGTGTCGAGTTGATTGGGCTCCGAGTCGGAGGGCCCGCCGTTGCGGAGGAGTTCGGATTCTTGGTCATCCGATCAAGGTACCCGCCGACGCCCAATTGTAGTTCACGCGTTCTATTTTAGCCGTGCGGGTGAGTTAGTATTGTGGACCATCTGCCATTGAGGAGGGACTGAAGCTCTAGTCGCCCGACGCAACTTTCGTTTCGCGCCCGATTTAAATGCTCTCGCACATGTGGCATTTTTTTATATTTATACAGTGCGACGGTATGGGTTTTTGTATTGTTTGTTTTGATTATCGAGCGCTGTCGTGGTGAGCTTAGCGTTGAGCTGTCGGGTTTCGAAGGGAGAGAGGATCTAGCTGTCATTGTACCAACTTCCAGGTGGAAGAAGTATTCCAACCGCCATCGACTCAGCCGTTCGCCAGATTGCTAGGTAGGTTTATTCCATCTTTTCCCATCACGTTTGAACGGTTATTGGTTTTCTCCCATATTTTGGGGTCCCCGGCATTTTCCCTCGTCCAGCTAGGATTTAATCTTGTGCGAGTGGGTTTTATCTTAACCTTGGGTAAAGGGGGCGTTTTTGACCATTTAAGCCGTTTTCTTTTCGCCTGTAGTCACTGCCTCGCGCGCACAAGGGTTGAAGGGGTTAGGCGCAGAAGGCCGTTACGTCGTCTGCGCCAAGCCTTGCTGCGCGGCCATGATAGACAAGGAGTGGTCGGATTTTGGGCGCTGCCGTGGGGGGTTTGGTAGTTTATTGATTTTCGTGGTGCATCCCCAACCTGTGGACTCTAGCCGTTCCGCTGGCGCATTTTTGCAGCCTCGACGAGGTAGAAGGTCGGACATACAGTTGATTGGGAGGAATAGAGTTTTGAAGAGTTTTCGCAGTCGAGCCTAGCCTGTGTTGTTTGCGCCCTCCTTCCCGACCCTTTTGATTTTTGGTCACCTAAAACCCTAGTGGGGTAGAGGGGGTGTGTCGCTGTTACGCTGCGTTTGTTGAGGATAGCGTGTTGGTCGTGTTTTGATGAGGATACCCTGTGCAGAAATGTGGTTACGCCCCGCCGGGGAGGGCGAGATGTACTATCATCTTAATGTATTTTTTTCCGTTGCGATGTGTCGGATTGGGTTTTATGGCTAAAGTGTTGATTGGCATGAGCTTGACACTTTTAATCCTTCTCTGGGTTTGCTAGGCAATAGAATGATAATTGAATACTTCACCTGCATATAATTTACAATGTTTTTGCTTCAATGTATCGCTATCATGAGGAAGTGGCAGGTCACATAATAGTGTAGGTTTAATCCTGGCATAAGTATGATTGATAGGTTTGCTCATATAGATCGGATCATAATATAGTGCACCCATAGTCTCAAGGCATTATAAGGTTGAACAATATATGTATTTGTTGCATTGAACATTACCATACTATGCATAAGATAATGGCACATTGCACAGTACTGCATGCTAGTTTGATTGTTCAGTATGAGAGACTTATGATTTGATTTTATGGACTGGTCACAATTATGATACACTCGAGAAAGGATTTATTGCTGCACAATGTTCCAAAATTCAAACTGCTTAAATGTCATAATGTTTTTTTTTACATTGCAGGAAGAATTTACAATGTCCAAGAGGCAGAAAAGGAAGGCCCCTGTGGTCGAAGAACAAACAAAAATAGAGGTCGTCCCACAGAAGGAGTATATATATGAGGATACCCAATGTATCTTTGGGATTGAGCCTGAGTACAAATGGGGCGAGATATACAGACTGATTTCCCGTAGGGAAGTCCCAGACACGGGTCTTGAGGAAGAACCTATTTACGCCAACATTGAAAAATCCGCCATCATGAAGGTGGCTAACAGACCAGAGCTGTTCCCTTGCTCCGATGTGATGAGATGGATTCTACCACACACAAGTAACAACACAATGCTGATAGGAAATGTTGAAGGTCAGGGCTATGTTGCATTTATCCCTGGATATGTGGCATTGGCTTACCACCTTCCAGAGCCCCAAGTATTCCTGTCAAACGATTGGTTAGAGAACCTCAGGATGGATTTAGTGGAAACCCTAAGAAGAATGCTCTTACTAGGAAAGCTTTATAGACACAGAGCAACTGAGGACTATGACACAGCGAGCTTAAGAGCTCCTTACAGGTTTATAGCCTTGATGCTAAACTGGATCTTTGGAAGAGCCAATGGTAGACTCTTCAAATTGGAGTGGATACCTCTTATGTTTCATGTGGCCACAGAAGGAACAATCTTCAACTGGGCCAGCCTAGTATCAAGTAGTCTCTCTTCTTGTGTAGCTGCAGCCCTGGGAGGAGGAGAAGCACGGATAAAATCTGAGTTCTACATGAGTTCCATTCTGATAGACTGCATACTATGCCATCAGCCTTTCCCCGGGCTCAAATGTGTTTGGGATAGGGCAAGAATGCCCGTGTATGCAGCCTATAAACTACTGGGGGATCATCAGTACCATAGCTATTACCGAGAAATCTGTGAGCATTTTATTATGCCTCTGGATGCGCTTATCTTCCGAAAGGAATGTAACTGAATGTCTGAAGAGGCTATGCAGGTAATAGAGGAGTATGGTGATTATTTCTTGATAGAAAACGGGATGTATCTTAGAATGTTTGGTGGATCAAAAACACCTTATCTGCTGCCCAAGTATGCAATGGATTATATAGTCAACAAAGAGGCAGTCAGATAAGTGTTTATTGACAGAGTTGGTCACTTATTGTTCCAGAAAAAGAAGACTGCCTATCCACCTCTACCATTTAAGCTAGGAAGCTGCAGTTTCGCCAATGTGAAGCAAGCTGTAGAATTTATAGAGGAACTAGGGAAGTTCCACTTTGGCGAGATGAATTTCAGACGAAATGACACTCATGGTAGAGTGGCTGAGCACTGTAAGAAGCACAAGGTGTTCTTCGAATACAACCATCATTTCGATAAAGACGAATCTGTTCACAGGAATTCCCCAAACATGACATTACTCAGTAGGAGATTCAAACCGAAAAACCCCACCAAGGGTGGAAAAGGATCTGAACAAGATAAAGCTGAGCAAGCTAAGGCTGAAGAAGCAGCCAAAAGGATAAGAGAGGAGGCTCAGAGGCTGGAAGATGAGGCTGCAGAATGGATGCGAAAGGGAGAAGAAGAAAAGAGGAAAGCTGCCCAGGAAGCAGCTGAACGAGCCAATGAAGCAGCCAGAGAAACAAAAGAAGCTGCTAGGCAAGCAGCCAAAGAAGCCTAGAGAAAGATAGATGAAGAACTGTGAGAGCAGGAGGCTGAATAGATAAAGTTGACGCAACAGAAAGCTCCCGAAACACCATCAGGCCAGAGTCAGGGAGAGGAAAATCCTGAGGTGCAGATCCCTCAAGTGCCCACTACCATCATAGCTGCTACCCCTATGCTTCAGCTAGTACCCTTCGTACAGAAAAAAGGGGAAGAAGTCCCTGATTTCAGCACCGTATATTATGACAGGGCTACTAAAAGGATAATGAGCAGAACAAAAATAAAGGTAGAGGTAGAAGGAATGGCCAGCAAAATGATAACAGATAAGGTCATGATGGTAGGGACAGATGTAGATCCAAGGTTTACTATAAGGGTCGGGACTGCAGCAATACATGCTTCAGAGGATAATATAGACAGAATGATGATTGAAATAGAGTCATCCAAGAGGAGCTCCTCTCAGCTTAAGGACACCCTGAGAAAAGAAAGGGAAGAAGGCAATAGTCTTAAAAGAAAATATGAACATGTGCTGAGAGAAATGGAGGCCACAAAGAGTGAAATCTACGCCATCCAGGTAGAAGCACAGGCCAAGGAAGCAGCACATGAGGCTCTGGAAAGGGCACAGCAGGAAATTCAAGACTTAAAGAATGAAAAGGAGCAGTTGAGGGCAAAAGTGGAAGAGCTGGAGGCACAACAGACTGTCATTTATGAGTCCAATACCTCATACACCCAGGAACTGCAAGCGAGGCTGGCTTCTCTGACTGCTAAGCTGGAGACAGCAAAGGAACAGCAGGTCGATCTACAGTCGGTTAAAGAACACATGCTGTCCCAGAAAGCTAAAGTGCTACACTTGCAAACTGCTCTAGAAGAAGAAAGATGCCAGGTCCTCCAGATTGATGCCCGACTGGAAGAAATCTTGGAAACCACTTCTTATTTTGTTGACAGGTCTCAAGACATCCTCGAAGTACTGACTACAAGGATAGCCAGGGCAGAGAACGATGAGGAAGCCCCAGCTTGACTACCATCCAAGGATAAACAAGCCCTTAAACGGGACCATGATCTGATAGAATTCGCTATCAATACTACAGAAGACTTCCAGAAAAAAGTCAAGAAGACCAAGGGAGTCTGCACAGAATTCTTCAGGAGAGCCCTGGTTACCTACAACCGATGTCAGGTAGAAGCCGAGCAGAGGATATATGAGTTCCCTGATCATGATGCATTTTTAGAAATGTTGCAGAAAGGATAGCAAGATGAAGAAGCCAGAGTACAACGCATCAAAGCTATTGATGACCAAATCCTGAAAAATGAAATAGGCCACACAGCCGTCAGTGTGCAGCTCTTAGAAGAACAAGTGCGATTGAACACAGCCAGGGTAGAGGCCATTAAAAACCAGGCTGAAAAGTTCGAGCTAAACATTCAGTTTTTAGAGCCCAACTCGTTTGAAGGACTCGCTGCTGAGGCAGCAGCGTGGAGAAAATTCTTGGAGAACCAAGCGGGACCCTCCTCTCAAAAGGACCGGTCAACTTTGCTGTAATTTAATAGTTTGTAAAAGATTTTTTGGAAAAAATGAAACGTTGGGAAGACAAAAGGGTTGGGAAGCCCAAAGGTCACTTTGGGTAGCCCAACCAATTTTTGCTTTTTGTATAAAAATAGGAAACGTAGAGAAGAGAAAGGGATTTTTTCCCCAGTAAGACTGGAAAGTTATTGTAAGAAGAACTACTTCCTTTTGCAATATAAAGTTACAGTTTGCTTATGGAAAGAAGATCGGTGGGATTTCAAATGTTTTGACATGGATAATCGAAAGATGAACTACTTTCTTTTTCAGCATTATATCCATGAATCGTGAGATCGTTCTAAGTTCATGACCTATGTCTTTGTTTAATGATTTCTGATTTATTTTATGAAATCTCTACCATGAGTAATGTATGCTTGTCATAAACAATTAGCTATCTGGTTGTGTAATATTTTTTGCTATCATGTGTGTAAAAGATAATGCCAGCTATCTGTAATTGCTTTTATTACGCGTGCACATCCACATTACTCATATATGTTAATCACAAGTTGGCTCCCCGGGGATAGGATAGGTTGATAGATAGGTAGGCATTTAGATAGGTAGTCTTTTCATTTCTGCATGAGTGTTTCAGATGCATGGTGAGCCTAAGACGAGAGGTAAGAACCTGTGCATCACTTTGTGAATGCTCCTTGCATCCTTCACCACCCTGCATTTAGTTAGCAATTTGCATTTCATACATAAGTCAAAAATACAAATTCAGGTGGACCGGGCCGCAACCGGTAAAACCCTTGTTTGTTACTTTGACCTACAGTAGCCGGAATGTAAACCGGATGGATTCCCTATACCAAACAATCAACGGGATAGTTGGGAACGTTGATTGGGGAGAATCCCTTACTGTTGTCGCCTGCGAATTTCCAGGCCTCAACAGTTTTGGCGCTAGAAAGAGGGCCGCCGGTAAAGGCTGGCCATGGAATTTGATTTCCCGAGATTATCCTACCAGCAGATGTTTTAAAGTTTAACCTAACTCATGTTTGAAGTTTCCGGTTCTATCCTTGAAGCCCTGTTTATCCTAGTGTTACTCGCTTACCTTTGCTCATGGCTGGCAATCAACCTAACCCTTTGCCAACATGGAGAGCTAGGTCACCTCTAAACTTAACTCCTCCTTTGCATAACCTGCCTCAAGCCTTTGACAAGATTTTGCCCAAGTTTGACCCTGCGGACAGCATTGCTGTAGATGATCACCTTCAAAGCTTTTACCTAGCGTTAGAAGGGCTAAGGGCTGGAGAGTATGAAGATGTGGTGTGTAGACTTTTTCCTCATACTCTGAAAGGAGCAGCAACATCCTGGTATTTTGGACTACTTGCAAACTCCATTCCTAATTGGGACACTTTTGAGAGGGTTTTCAGGAGTAAGTATACCACTCAGAAGACGCATGCCTCATTGATGAAAGGTCTTGTTTTGTTAAGAAAAGAAAAGAATGAAAAGGTACATAGTTTCACTCAGAGATTTTCATCATACTTAAAATTTTTTTTCTGCTGTAGACAGACCTTCAGATAAAGTCTTAATTGAGTATTATACCTCAGCCTTAGGACCTGAGATGGCCATGTTTGCCAAGATGAAAGTCAAGCCTACGCTGGTAGAGACTTATCAAGAGGCTGAAAGGGTACAGGCTGAAAGTGAGAGTATAGAGGACTATCCTGACTCACCTGAAGAGAATACCACTATAAGAAGATGCTCACTACTGTCTAAATCTAAAGAAGATCAAATGCATAAGTATCATTAGATGATGAGAGTGCTTCAGAAAATGTCCAACAGAATTGTAGACCTGGAAAAGGAGAGGGACATTCTGAAAACCAATAAGCCACACTATCCAAATAGGGAAGATAACAGCCAATGGCAAGTCCCACCTCCTAATTTGGCATCAATAAACATAACAAAAATAGGAGGAGATAATTTCTGTACCTTTCATCAACAACATCATTCTAAGAAGAAGTGTCCTCAATGGTTACATTCAATGACATTGGTGATGAATAAGTTGTTGGACCCAGAATTGACTAGGGACGGTGGTGAGGAAGAAAAAGAGAAACATACCATAGTAAAATGAGACGATGATAATATGTTTTCATGGAATGGTATATCGCTGTTTAATATAGAAGAAGACGTTCTCAAGTCTCAATATACTTCTACAACCACAACAAATGAAAACCTGGCCATTGAGTACAATGCAATAATATCAAAGTTTCCAGATTTGCAAGAGGAAGTAAAGGGGCCA
This sequence comes from Pseudotsuga menziesii, assembly GCA_001517045.1. NCBI lineage: Eukaryota > Viridiplantae > Streptophyta > Pinopsida > Pinales > Pinaceae > Pseudotsuga > Pseudotsuga menziesii. The sequence goes on along the minus strand of LPNX010024722.1, from coordinate 168,096 downwards.
GCTGATGTGAAGGATAAAGATGACATACCTAAAGATATTCATGGCAAACAGGAAACAGATCCACTCATTGAATTTGCCAAACCGGTGGAAGATGATGAGGAAAGCAAAGCTGGCAAACTGAAAGAAGAGTTGCCCACAACAAACCAACCCGTGGAAGAAAAGATTGAGTTGATCAAGACTAAGAAAACCAGTGCTCCACCTTTCCTTGTGACTCTTGAAATTTTAAATCATAAGGTCCATAATTGTTTGGTAGACTCTGGATCATCCATGAATGTTATGCCCCTGGCAGTTTGCAAAAGGCTTGATGGGCCGCTAAAACCTACTATTTGGGATGTCACTCAACTTGACGAAACCAGTGTCAAAGTAGTAGGGGAAATGGAGGATGTTCTGATCCGATTCTCTGCAAATAAAAGGACATGTCATTACGTTGACATCGTAGTAGCAGACATCCCTAATGGTTATGGAATGATCCTGAACTGAGATTGGACAGCAAGATTAAATGGGTACTTTGCTTCAGACTGGTCTCACTTGTGGTTACCTCAGAAGGGAAGCCCAAACATGATTAATATTTTGAGAGAGCCATATATGAAGCACAATGTCACTAAGCTAGGAGAAGAAAATGAATCTGCTGAGTCTGTATTGGGAAACCATCTAACTGAGTGTAAGCTGAGACATCATACTCCAAGAAAGGCTAGTCCTATGATGGATGCCCAGCCTGAGCTCCTTCAACTCCCTCAGGCTGAAATAAATGACTGCAGGATCTTAGATATGGGTTCCATTTCAATAACAACACAGTTGGATCATGGTTAGGCAATCCATGTCTAAATCCAGCCCATTCCTCAGTTTTTAGATTTATAATCTTTTAGGAATGGGAAATTTTTTTTGTTTTCTTTTTGTTTTCATTTGTACATAAATAAATTGCTTTGTTGCTTATGACATTTTCTTGTTTTAATGCTTTGATGTTTTCTTTCTTTTGATTTCTTGCTATGCTGTTTGTTTATAGCTTTACTAGTTCTCTTTTGATTTTGAATAAGAGGCAAACTTTTGGATGCAATGGGAATGTCAGGGTTCTATATCAACTAAAGTCCTGAGCAAAAGACTGTGCTTTAAAGTATAGAATCTCTTCTAGTAATTGTATTCCTAACTGGCAGTGCATTCATTCGAAGTCTCACTTAATCCCTACAAATAACTCAGAAGTGAAAATGTTTGAAATACTATTTGGGGGCTCCATCCACTTCACATTTTAATACCCAAGGGAGTCACAGCAAAAGACCCACGGAAAGGAAGCAGAGTGAAACAGTTTATCATATACAAATGATCCCATGCCATGAATTAAGAAAAGGATGAAAGCTCTTAAGAGTCACTACTCCTAAAAGAGAAGCAAGACATATCAGAACAAAGCTCAAGGAAGCATTAATCTCAAAGCGTCAAGTACTAAATGGCCACAAGATCCTCTCCGTCCGTGAATTGAAGTATGAAATATATCATTCACACAAAAGGACACTATGGGATAGAGGATCCTGAATTAAAATTCAGTAAGAAAGGCCTGCAGGAGGACTCATATCAAATAAACTAAAGTTCTAAAGGCACAAAAGTGCAAATGGGCATGGGAATGAGGAACAAAAGGGTAATACTGTTCACTATCTGTCACAATCCTGTGGTGTCCAAACTGTAACCAACATAGGGCAGGCAAAATAAACCTCATCCATTTGGCCTCAAGAGAGTTATTCAGACCTGAAACACTACGGATGTTACCTTTTTCCAAAAAAAAAAAAAAAAAAAAATGGGCTTCTTCTATGAATTTTAATGCATAAGTGGCTTGCTTAGGAATACAGACATCTAGAAGATTTCGCTTTTATTCAGACAGTTTTAAGCCGGGAGAGAGAGTTAATTCAGAGATCTGGGATTCACCAGATAGTCGCCAATTGTTGCAGCTGCAACATTTTCTCAAAATTCTAAAAAAATTTGGGGCCCTCCTTTACTTTGAATTAGTCGTTTTGTTCCTTGATTTCAACCTATTGATTTTTGGTCTATGATTTGCTGAAGCGTCTTCCAGCACTTGGGGTTGTTGTCAATCGATTGATTTTTTCTCATTTCAATGCTTAAAAGAATCCCATATTTAATTGAGTTCATCGTCATTTTGCATATCTTTTAAAACCTTCCTTTATCGGGAGTTAATTCGTTTGACTGTCCTGCTGTTGCGGGTGATTTTCAGATCTTGATTGTCTTTTTCACGCCAACCGTTGCGGGCCTTTTCCGGGTTTAAGATTTCCTTTTCTCTCCGACCGTTGCGCGTGAGTTGTGATTCTTCATCGGGTGGTTTTTGATTCTTTATCGGACGGGTTTGGAGTCTTCTTCGTCCGATGCTGCAGACAAATCTCCTTTTCAGGCGTCTGCCGTTGTGGATCACTTTGGACTTAGTTTTTCTTTTGCGCCTCGATGTGTGTTTCAGCTTCGTATCGGAACGCTTGGCCATTGTCTCCTCCTCCGTTGCGGGCGGCATCATGCTCTGAGGATCCGCCGTTGCGGAAGGTGTCGAGTTGATTGGGCTCCGAGTCGGAGGGCTCGCCGTTGCGAAGGAGTTCAGATTCTTGGTCATCCAATCAAGGTACCCGCCGGCACCCGATTGTAGTTCACGCGTTCTATTTTAGCCGTGCGGGTGAGTTAGTATTGTGGACCATCCGCCGTTGCGGAGGGACTGAAGCTCTAGTTGCCCGACGCAACTTTCGTTTTGCGCCCGATTTAAATGCTCTCGCACGTGTGGCATTTTTTATATTTATACAGTGCGACGGTATGGGTTTTTGTATTGTTTGTTTTGATTATCGAGTGCTGTCGTGGTGAGCTTAGCGTTGAGCTGTCGGGTTTCGAAGGGAGAGAGGATCTAGCTGTCGTTGTACCAACTTCCAGGTGGAAGAAGTATTCCAACCGCCATCGACTCAGTCGTTCACCGGATTTCCAGGTAGGTTTATTCCGTCTTTTCCCATCATGTTTGAACGGTTATTGGTTTTCTCCCATATTTTTGGGTCCCCGACATTTTCCCTCGTCCAGCTAGGATTTAAGCTTGTGCGAGTGGGTTTTATCTTAACCTTGGGTAAAGGGGGTGTTTTTGACCATTTAAGTCGTTTTCTTTTCACCTGTAGTCACTGCCTCGTGCGCACAAGGGTTGAAGGGGTTAGGCGCAGACGGCCGTTACACTGTCTGCGCCAAGCCTTGCTGCGTGGCCATGATAGACAAGGAGTGGTCGGATTTTGGGCACTGCCGTGGGGGTTTGGTAGTTTATTGATTTCTGTGGTGCATTCCCAACCTGTGGACTCTAGCCGTTCCGCTGGCGCGTTTTCGCAGCCTTGACGAGGCAGAAGGTCGGACATACAGTTGACTGGGAGGAATAGAGTTTTGAAGAGTTTTCGCAGTCGAGCCTAGCCTGTGTTGTTTGCGCCCTCCTTCCCGACCCTTTTGATTTTTGGTCACCTAAAACCCTAGTGGGGTAGAGGGGGTGTGTCGCTGTTACGCTGCGTTTGTTGAGGATAGCGTGTTGGTCGTGTTTTGATGAGGATACCCTGTGCAGAAATGTGGTTACGCCCCGCCAGGGAGGGCGAGATGTACGATAAGCTTAATGTATTTTTTTCCGTTGCGATGTGTCGGATTGGGTTTTATGGCTAAAGTGTTGATTGGCATGAGCTTGACGCTTTTAATCCTTCTCTGGGTTTGCTAGGCAATAGAATCATAATCGAATACTGCACCTGCATATAATTTAAAATGTTTTTGCTTCAATGTATCGCTATCATGAGGAAGTGGAAGGTCACATAATAGTGTAGGTTTAATCCTGGCATAAGTATGATTGATAGGTTTGCTCATATAGATCGGATCATAAGATAGCACACCCATAGTCTCAAGGCATTATAAGGTTGAACAATATATGTATTTGTTGCATTGAACATTACCATACTATGCATAAGATAATGGCACATTGCACAGTACTACATGCTAGTTTGATTGTTCAGTATGAGAGACTTATGATTTGATTTTATGGACTGGTCACAATTATGATACACTCGAGAAAGGATATATTTCTGCACAATGTTCACAAATTCAAACTGCTTAAATGTCATAATGTTTTTTTTTACATTGCAGGAAGAATTTACAATGTCCAAGAGGTAGAAAAGGAAGGCCCCTGCGGTCGAAGAACAAACAGCAATAGAGGCCGCCCCACAGAAGGAGTATATATATGAGGATACCCAATGTATCTTTGGGATTGAACCTGAGTACAAATGGGGCGAGATATACAGACTGATTTCCCGTAGGGAAGTCCCAGACACGGGTCTTGAGGAAGAACCTATTTACGCCAACATTGAAAAATCCGCGATCATGAAGGTGGCTAACAGACCAGAGCTGTTCCCTTGCTCCGATGTGATGAGATGGATTCTACCACACACAAATAACAACACAATGCTGATAGGAAATGTTGAAGATCAGGGCTATGCTGCATTTAGCCCTGGATATGTGGCATTGGCTTACCACCTGCCAGAGCCCCAAGTCTTCCTGTCAAACGATTGGTTAGAGAACCTCATGATGGATTTAGTGGAAACCCTGAGAAGAATGCTCTTACCAGGAAAGCTTTATAGACACAAAGCAACTGAGGACTATGACACATCGAGCTTAAGAGCTCCTTACAGGTTTATAGCCTTGATGCTAAACCGGATCTTTGGAAGAGCCAATGGTAGACTCTTCAAATTGGAGTGGATACCTCTTATGTTTCATGTGGCCACAGAAGGAACAATCTTCAACTGGGCCAGCCTAGTATCAAGTAGTCTCTCTTCTTGTGTAGCTGCAGCCCTGGGAGGAGGAGAAGCCTGAAAAAAATCTGAGTTCTACATGAGTTCCATTATGACAGACTGCATACTATGCCATCAGCCTTTCCCCGAGCTCAAATGTGTTTGGGATAGGGCAAGAATGCCCGTGTATGCAGCCTATAAACTACTGGGGGCTCATCAGTACCATAGCTATTACCGAGAAATCTGTGAGCATTTTATTATGCCTCTGCACACGCTTATCTTTCGAAAGGAATGTAACTGCATGTCTGAAGAGGCTATGCAGGTAATAGAGGAGTATTGTGATTATTTCTTGACAGAAAACAGGATGTATCTTAGAATGTTTGGTGGATCAAAAACACCTTATCTGCTGCCCAAGTATGCAATGGATTATATAGTCCAAAAAGAGGCAGTAAGAGAAGTGTTTATTGACGGAGTTGGTCACTTCTTGTTCCAGAAAAAGAAGACTACCTATCCACCTCTACCATTTAAGCTAGGCAGCTGCAGTTTCGCCAATGTGAAGCAAGCTGCAGAATTTATAGAGGAACTAGGGAAGTTCCACTTTGGCGAGATGACTTTAAGACGAAATGACACTCATGGTAGAGTGGCTGAGCACTGTAAGAAGCACAAGGTGTTCTTCGAATACAACCATCATTTCGATAAAGACGAATTTGTTTACAGGAATGCCCCAAACATGACATTACTTAGTAGGAGATTCAAACCGAAAAACCCCACCAAGGGTGGAAAAGGATCTGAACAAGATAAAGCTAAGTAAGCTAAGGTTGAAGAAGCAGCCAAAAGGATAAGAGAGGAGGCTCAGAGGCTGGAAGATGAGGCTGCAGAATGGATGGGAAAGGGAGAAGAAGAAAAGAGGAAAGCTACCCAGGAAGTAGCTGAACGAGCCAATGAAGCAGCCAGAGAAACAGAAGAAGCTGCTAGGCAAGCAGCTGAAGAAGCCCAGAGAAAGCTAGATGAAGAACTGCGAGAGCAGGAGGCTGAACAGATAAAGTTGACGCAACAGCAAGCTCCCGAAACACCATCAGGGTAGAGTCAGAGAGAGGAAAATCCCGAGGTGCAGATCCCTCAAGTGCCCACTACCATCATAGCTGCTACCCCTATGCTTCAGCTAGTACCCTTCGTACAGAAAAAAGGGGAAGAAGTCCCTGATTTTAGCACCGTATATTATGACAGGGCTACTAAAAGGATAATGAGGAGAACAGAAAGAAAGGTAGAGGTGGAAGGAATGGCCAGCAAAATGATAACAGATAAGGTCATGATGGTAGGGACAGATGTAGATCCAAGGTTTACTATAAGGGTCGGGACTACAGCAATACATGCTTCAGAGGATAATATAGACAGAATGATGATTGAAATAGAGTCATCTAAGAAGACCTCCTCTTAGCTTAAGGACACCCTGAGAAAAGAAAGGGAAGAAGGAAATAGACTTAAAAGAAAATATGAACATGTGCTGAGAGAAATGGAGGCCACAAAGAGTGAAATCTACGCCATCCAGGTAGAAGCACAGGCCAAGGAAGCAGCACATGAGGCTCTGGAAAGTGCACAGCAGGAAATTCAAGACTTAAAGAATGAAAAGGAGCAGTTGAGGGCAAAAGTGGAAGAGCTGGAGGCACAACAGACTGTAATTTATGAGTCCAATACCTCATACACCCAGGAACTGGAAGCGAGGTTGGCTTCTCTGACTGTTGAGCTGGAGACAGCAAAGGAACAGCAGGTCAATCTACAGCCAGTTAAAGAACACATCCTGGCCCAAAAAGCTAAAGTGCTACACCTGCAAACTGCTCTAGAAGAAGAAAGATGCTAGGTCCTCCAGATTGATGGCCGACTGGAAGAAATCTTGGAAACTGCTTCTTATTTTGTTGACAGGTCTCAAGACATCCTCAAAGTACTGACTACAAGGATAGCCAGGGCGGAGAACGATGAGGAAGCCCCAGCTGAACTACCATCCAAGGATAAACAAGCCCTTAAACGGGACCATGATCTGATAGAATTCGCTATCAATACTGGAGAAGACTTCCAGAAAACAATCAAGAAGACCAAGGGAGTCTGCACAGAATTCTTCAGGAGAGCCCTGGTTACCTACAACCGATGCAAGGTAGAAGCTGAGCAGAGGCTATATGAGTTCCCTGATCATGATGCATTTGTAGAGATGTTGCAGAAAGGAAAACAAGATGAAGAAGCCAGAGTACAACGCATCAAAGCTATTGATGACCAAATCCTAAAAAATGAAATAGGCCACACAGCTGTTAGTGTGCAGCTCTTAGAAGAACAGGTGCGATTGAACACAGCCAGGGTAGAGGCCATTAAAAACCAGGCTGAAAAGTTCGAGCTAAACATTCAGTTTTTAGAGCCCAACTCGTTTGAAGGACTCGCTGCTGAGGCAGCTGCGTGGAGAAAATTCTTGGAGAACCAAGCGGGACCCTCCTCTCAAAAGGACCGGTCAACTTTGCTGTAATTTAATAGTTTGTAAAAGGTTTTTTGGAAAAAATGAAATGTTGGGAAGACAAAAGGGTTGGGAAGCCCAAAGGTCACTTTGGGCAGCCCAACCAATTTTTGATTTTTGTATAAAAATAGGAAACGTAGAGAAGAGAAAGGGCTTTTTTCCCCAGTAAGACTGGAAAGTTATTGTAAGAAGAACTACTTCCTTTTGCAATATAAAGTTACAGTTTGCCTATGGAAAGAAGATCGGTGGGATTTCAAATGTTTTGACATGGATAATCGAAAGATGAACTACTTTGTTTTTCAGCATTATATCCATGAATCGTGAGATCGTTCTAAGTTCATGACCTATGTCTTTGTTTAATGATTTCTGATTTATTTTATGAAATCTCTACCATGAGTAATGTATGCTTGTCATAAACAATTAGCTATCTGGTTGTGTAATATTTTTTGCTATCATGTGTGTAAAAGATAATGCCAGCTATCTGTAATTTCTTTTATTACGCGTGCACATCCACATTACTCATATATGTTAATCACAAGTTGGCTCCCCGGGGATAGGATAGGTTGATAGATAGGTAGGCATTTAGATAGGTAGTCTTTTCATTTCTGCATGAGTGTTTCAGATGCATGGTGAGCCTAAGACGAGAGGTAAGAACCTGCGGATCACTTTGTGAATGATCCTTGCATCCTTCACCACCTTGCATTTAGTTAGCAATTTGCATTTCATACTTAAGTCAAAAATACAAATTCCGGTGGACTGTGCCGCAACCGGTAAAACCCTTGTTTGTTACTTTGACCTACGGTAGCCGGACCGTAAACTGGACGGATTCCCTATACCAAACAATCAACGGGCTAGTTGGGAACGTTGATTGGGGAGAATCCCTTACTGTTGTCGCCTGCGAATTTCCAGGCCTCAACACACTCACAACCAAAAGTGTTTGGAACATTATTAATGGATCTGGTTTATGGGTACATATTGTTATTCAGAAATATATCAGACCTCTCTCTTTGCTGGATTGGATTAGAGTAAGTGACAAGAAGAAATCAGGTATTTCCATTTGCTGGAAATCTATGCTCTGGTCTTTCCATCTTATTGGCGATTTTCTTGTTTGGAAGATTGGAAATGGAGCTAATGTAAGAATTGGTTTGGATCCATGGGCAGGTTGTAAATGGTGCCATATCTTACCGTCCCAGCTAATTAATAATTTGCATCCTGCGGGTTATTATTTTTTACAAGATGTTGGGAATTTACCTGTAAATCACCATATGGAACATGTTTGGTTAAGTTCTAATGATTTAGGACTTGTTGAGAATCTTGATATTTGTGCCTTGAATGGTTATTTAGCCATTCTTAAAGCCAGTTTTATCAGACTTAAAGCTGAGGAAGATGTACTAGTCTGGAATCAGGCTAAATCTGGATTTTACTCTCCCAAATGTGGATACATGCAATTAATTCTGGCAAAGCATAATATGAAAACTGAATGGTGGTGGAATTTGTTCTGGCATCTGAAGAGTCCTCTTAAAGCAAAGCTTTTTTGTTGGGATCTTTTCTCAGGTAAAGCCCTTACTTGGGATTCACTTCTTAGAAGGGGATGGGAAGGACCTGGTAGATGCTATTTATGTAAGAGTGATACTGAATCAAATTTACATCTAGGGGTTGAATGCCATTATACCAAATCTGTATGGAAGGAGATTGAAGCTAAGGTAAAATTACAGAATCTCTGGGTTGGGGACACAGTTCTCAACTGTTTAAAGAACTGGGTTTTCAATTCTAAGGTACAACCAATAAGATCTTTGCCTATCTTAGTTTTTTGGTTTATCTGGAAATCTAGGAATCGCAGTTGTTTTGATAACCTTGACAAATTCCTTGTACAGGTAGCAGCATATAGTTTGGGTTTGTTTTCATCTTATCCACTGGAAACTGCTACATTAAAGGTTAGAATCATTGCCGAGGAAGTTATTGATAAAACAAAACCTTGGGGTTTTTTTGATGGATCTGCTTCTGGTAGCCCTCAGGTATGTGGAGCTGGGGGGGTTCTTTTTCTCAAAAATGACCATTATTTTACTTTTACAGCTGCTTTGGGGCAAGGATATAACAATTACACCAAGCCATTTGCTATAAAACTTCTTTTAACATTGGCATTGGATAAGCAGGTTTCAAGATTACAGGTGTTTGGAGATTCCTTGCTGGTTATTAATTGGATTCTGGGAAAATATAGAAGTCATAATCTACATCTTGCATAGCTACTGTGTGAGGTAATCAGATTTAATGAATTTTTTGAGAAGGGTGATTATCATCATATTTATAGGGAAAGGAATACTTTGGCTGATAAACTTGCTAATGAGGGTGGCAAAAAATAGTTTGGGCATTGGATTATTAGTGAGTTTAAGGGGACTAGAAGACAAGATACTTTTTAGGTTTTCTAATCACTTTGTGGGGGTGACAATGGGCTTCTGATGCTGATATTTAGTACTTGACATATGGATTTATGTTTTTTATTTTACTGTTATCACATATATGATCAATATATCTTGGACAATTTGACTATCAATGATAACTGAATTAATATAGGTCCTTGAAGCATACTATCCAGAACTGACAGCTAATGAAGAACATGTGGACAGTACTCAGTTTGAATATTTTATGGACACTTTCCAGTTTGAAGAAGGACTTTTTCCAGACTGAAGAATATAACAAACTGGATTGCTTGAAATGATGAAGAAGATCATAGCAGCTGCTGTTTTTTCAAGATTTTATACATATTGTTGGTACATACTTATGTTTTTTTGAGTTATGTAAGGGGTTTAAACAGATTTTAAAAGAAAAAAGTTTTCTTTTTGATAGATAATGATGCCGGTCTTTATACCATGCTGGTTGTTTAATAGGTTTTACTGCTGTTAACTATGGGAGATGATGGGTTTATTACAACTTTTTGCTATTATAGCTATCTGAACAGTACTATGGGGTTTGATGTAAATAAGAACTTTTTTGGTGTATCAGCTACCTCAGTTGAACATATGGAATTAATGATCACTTATCAAATTTTGATAGTGACCATCCTCACAATGTATTTTGTATATATTATATATAGAATATGAATTTTTTCCTTGGAAAAAAAATATATATTTAAAAAATAAAATATTTCATGCCAACCTCTTTTTATAAAAGTTATAACCTAATTATTGTTTTTATTTTTTTAAATACATTATCGCAAGTCTCATGCCTTCTTTTTTTAAAGTTATACACTTCTCATATTTTAAATTATTTAAAGGCGATATCCTTCTCATATTTTAATATGAATTGGTCAGGAGGTATGCCCAATAAACGCTATAGTTCCGGGATCGCTAAACTTTTTATTTCTATGTATTTTATATTTTTTAAAGATTATAACATACTATTATTTGAATTTTTTTTAAATAAACGATATAGTTTGGGACTGTTATTTTTTTAAGATTATAAAATAATGACCATTATTTTTTTATTTTTCTTTATTTTTTTTTTTTTATTTCTCTATATATATATTTTAAATTATAACATAATATTATAAAAAAATTTAAAATAAATTCCATTTTTTATTTTTCTTTTTAAAAATTTTAAAAATAAAAATTTTGAAATATATTCTAAAAAAATTTAAATAATTTTTTTACTATTTTATTAAATCAATTATTTTACATATCCTTAAACAACTTTCATACTTCATCCATACTCTCTGAAAAAAACTATATATCTTTCTTTTACTACACTCATCATACTAATTACATAATGCTTATGCTATTCCCAAATTATTTGTGTGTTTTTTTAAATTGTGATTTGAATGTGATTGATAATCTTTATGTTATTCTTGTATGTGTGGGAACTTTAAAAAAATAAAAAAATTAATGAGGTCGTGGTGTTTTGTCTTGAAATGATTGGTCATTATTTAGCTACTAGTTACTTTTTATATCCATATTTATAATTGTTTATCTCGAATTTTGAACAAATCTTATAGAATCAATCTGGATCGTACACTTATCTCATCTTCATCAATATATGATAAATTATAAACCACTCCCAAATCTCAAATAAAAAAATCTATTTTAATCTCAAATAAAAAAATCTATAAATAAAGAGAAAAGTGCATTTGCACTTGGAATTGGAGTTCAGCATGGCGTCGAAAGTTGTATGTGCAATTCTGCTTGGTTTCGTCTATAGTTGCACCTTAGCCACTGCAAGCTATGGAGCCCAGGAAGAACCGATATCTGTTGTCTTGAAGGGCAGAGAAGTTTGCGATGCTTGCAGTTCACATGAAAATAAATTTTTAGATATCAGCGATATCATATCTGGTATGATCTATTTCTTCTTTGTAGATCGACTTAACCATAAGAACACCCAACTTTGTTTTTTATGATGCTAAATTGAATTGTAAATGAACAGGTGCAGTGGTTGCTGTGGAGTGTAACCGCGGCCTCAACAGGAAAATGAGCGTAGATCAGCTAGTTTCCATTGAAGGAGGAACAGATGAAAATGGTGAATTGTTGATCCTAATAAGGACTTTGTCATATGCACTGATGCATGCAACGATGGTCTAGGTGGGGTCTTAACTCAAGAAGGACATGTAATTGCATACGAGTATAGGAAGCTTAAAATTCATGAGAAAAACTATGCTACCTATGATTTAGAGTTGGATGTCATCATACATGCTTTGAAAATGTGGTGTCATCACTTAATCGGAAGAAAATTTATGTTAATGACAGATAATAAGGGTTTAAAATATTTCTTGGATCAACCAAATTTAAATGCAAGGCAAGCTAAGTGGCTAGCTTTCCTTCATGAGTACAATTTCGAGATCCAACATTTTAAGGGAAAAGAAAATAAAGTCGCTGATACTCTAATTAGAAATGCAAGATTGAACTTTATAGCAACAATCAACACTTATAAAACAGATTTAGAAGATCAGCTAGAGGAAGGAGTAAAATTGGATGAAAAGTACCAGAAATTACAAGCTAACGTGGCAGAAAATTTAACTAAAAGTTTAAGTACAGGATATAGTCTAAATGAAAAAGGATTTCTACTTTATAAAAACAGGCTGTATATACCTAATTTGCCTAAAATTAAGCTGCTGATTTTAAATGAAATACATAAGACACACTACTTAGGACATCTTGGTTATCAAAAGACTATAACCATGTTACGAAAATATTATTTTTGGCCAAATATGAAGAATGAACTGGCATAATACATTGCGAAGTGCTTTGAATGTGAACAGGTTAAGACTAAACACCAGCATCCAGCTGGTTTATTACAACCATTACCCATCCCTAGCTGGAAATGGGAAATAATCAGTATTGATTTTATTATAGGTCTACCTAGAAATCAGAATCATAATGATTCGATAATGGTAGTCGTTGATAAACTTAGTAAAGAAGCTCATTTTATACCAGTAAATACCACCTACAAGGCTGCTAATATTGCTGATATATTCATGAAAGAAATATTTCATTTGCATGGGATACTGAAAGTTATAATTTCTGACAGATACCCTAAGTTTACGGGCAATTTTTGGAAGTCTTTTTTAAAGGCCTGAATACTACTTTAAATTTCAGTACATCTTTTCACCCCCATACAGATGGACAGACTGAAAGGGTGAATCAAATATTGGAAGATATGCTAAGGATGTATGTTAGATAACTGCCAGGTAAATGGGAGGATTACTTACACTTAGTAAAGTTTACTTATAACAACCACTACCAAGATTTAGCAAGATATAGCCCATTTGCAATTCTATATGGCAGAAAGTGCAATACCCCCATCTCATGGAGTAACCCAGTTGACAGGTTAGAACTAGGACCTGAACTATTAAAGGAGATGGAATTAATTGTAAAGTAGGTGCAAGGTAATTTAAACGTTGCAAAAGACAGACAGAAAAATCAAGCAGATCTTAAATAAACTCAGAGAGACTTCCAGTTGGGTGAACATGTTTTTTATAAAGGTAAGGCCTAAAAAGAGTTCTTTGAAATTATGAAGTTGTGCTAAGTTGGCACTCAGATATTGTGGGCCTTTTGAAATACTATCTAGAATGGGACAGGTGGCATATCAACTAGATTTACCACCAAATTTAAAGGTTCAAAATGTGTTTCATATCTCTGTTTTAAAAATATATGTACATGATGTTGCTCATGTTATAAATTGGAATGATGTGTAGGTGGAACCTGAAGGATATTTTCTGGTGGAACTGAATTGTATCCTATATGGTAGGGAGATCTTACTTTGGAATCGCACCATTGGACAGGTGAAGGTGCAATGGAAGCACCTTAGTCCAAAAGAAGCCACCTGGGAATTGGAAAGTGCAGCATATCAAATTCTATTCCAGGGAAACTCTGAGGACGATGAATAAAATAACATCGAGGATGATGTTATATTTAAGGGGGTGTGTATGTCACATACCCCATATTTGCAAAAACATTTTATGTCTGGGAAGACATATGTTTTAATTTTATTACAAAGTTTGTAATTATTGACCAAGTGGGGTCAAGGATAATTGTAATTAATTGCTGAATATTTTATTAATTAATAAATAAAAGATGAGACAACAACTTAAGGATGCTATTAAATGAGTGTCTACCGGCCACTTGGTGGAATAGGCTGGGTTGAGAGCATATTGACACTTCGTGGCATCCTCAAACTACTTCTAGTTGTTGCGGGAGGGAACTTCCCTATTTTTGTGGTCATGTTCCCCAAGAAAGTGGAACAAGAGTAGGTGGATCATTAAGTGAAAAGATATCCCAAAAGACCTACGCATGTCGATAAAAATACCCATCAAATTCAGCTAAGGCTGCTCATTCTTTACTTGTGAAATTTTTGAGTGAAATTTTGTGCACAAGAGATTCGATGGAGGGGACAGGAAGAATGTTTTGAGTGGAAAAGTGCTGACTTACTGAACTAGTGCAGTTGTTTTGGGCTGGGTTCTTATTGCTACATGAAGAAGTATTACTGTTGATTACTCTAGGGAGTTGCAGGGGTTTCTAAACCTATTCTCTCACCTAGTCCTTTCAACCAGGTGGACCAGTAGAAAGGCTTGGGGGTATGAATATTTGCATCTCAGTTGTCTTCAGTAGTTGGTTGGGAGGAACGGGATCCTTAGTTTGTTGTCTCCTCTGCTATATTACCAGGTTCTAAATTTTATTTTTATTTTCTTTATACAAGCATAGAAACTAAATGTATAAATTTAGGATTTGATGCATCTATATGACTGATTATTTTGTTAGTTAGTTAAACCTTTTATTGTTCCAAGGTTTATAAATTCTTATTAAACATGTATTAGAATAAATGATTTGGGGTTAGTTTAAATTTACTGATGAATGAATTACCTGACTGTATTTTTCCACACCTTCAAGAAGGTAGTACTCTAGTACAGTAGGTGAAATTAAGTTTGATCATCAAATCAAATCAAAATGTGTAGGAATATGATTATTTACTTTCTAGTGTTAAATATTATAGGAATGTTAGCAGAAATATTCCTCTATTTCAGAAGTTTCATTAGCTAAAATACACCTGTAAAAATTATAAATATAAACTACCACCAAAGAATGTTTATTAAAAATCAATACACAATTTGGTAATTGTGTTCTTTTAACACAGTAAAATAACTAATTCTAAGTTTCAACCTAATATATAGATACATATAACTTTTAATCAATACAGAATAGGAAAATAATGCAAATGGACCAACATTGGACTTTAAACAGTAAAAAGAAAGGGTGGTAGTAAATTAGGTTGTATAAATAATATATAGGTGAACTGCAGTAATACTGTATAATTAGTAAATATTATATTAATTAATAGTAAAAAAAACTNTCTATAATTGTACTAAATTATATAAGATTGTATGTATAAACAGTGAACAATCTGTTTACTATATATAAAAAAAACAGAGTAACAATATTTAAGCTCAAATACTAAAACTAATTTATTATAATAATAACCTAGTTCAAGTCATGAGGTCGAACCCTACAACCAAGACGAATTTTTCCTCTGATATGTTCTTAACATAATCCTTTATAATTAAGAAACCTAAAAAGAAACTTTCCTTATTAATAAAAAAAAATACAGTATTATAACCAAATTTGAGTTTATGGTTTTCTTTTACAAAGTAAATTCTTTTAAGATCCTCAAATAGATACAAATAGTAACAACCCAAAAGGATCTTCTATTTGCATTAAAAGACTTAAAAATCACCAAAAGAAATAGTAACGTTTTAGAACCGCATAGTTCAAGTCATTCGAAGGATTCAAACAACACAGAAAACGACGATGTCCAAGTCTATCAAAGACTCCATTTTACATAGGTTAGTGCACCCATTTTACTGATAACCCCTTACAAGTTAAAAACAAAATGTTTACAAACTACGAAACCCTAAGAAAAACATAGTTAATCGAGCAGAATAGTTCTACAACAACACATCCTTTACCTACGAAGCATTGTTCAAACGCAACTACGAAAAGGGAGCTCTCTGCGAGATAATATGTTTCCAAACCCCACACATCGCCACAAAAGGAACCTCAGGCATGAAATCGAGGCTTACCCGGTTGTTTGAGAAGCATGGAGCCTTTTTCCTGAGGTATCCTTTGTCTTCCAGCTCACATAAACGAGCTTTCATCTGTAGGAGAAGTTTGCATAAGAATGTTGAGAAATGCTAAGGTCATTTAAAAAACAAAACCTGTTACAGTAGTGAAATTTTCTTGGCATTTGTCGAAAGGGTTAAAACGAGCTCACCTGTAGATATTTTGACCTCGATCGCATAGTAATTTGTTTTGCAGAGCAACCCTGGCCAAGGAAAACTTCATACCCTAGCAACAGGGCAGGAGAAACATAATCTAAGAACCTTGATGAGAATGAGAAATCCACAGTAAAAACCACGACGAAACCAAATCTCCTTACTGTCAACGAAATATACAAAGTAATCTGTGAGTTATAAATCCCGTAACCACACTGCTAATGATCAAAGGTTTCAGCTTGGTTGATAAGTGGGTGAAGTCACTCACAAAGCCAAATGTTGGCATCGAAGGCCATCACTCACAGAGCTAAATGATGGCACCAAAGGGCCAAGAGGCCATGAGCCTGGTGGTGCTACTCACAACAGCAAAATTCTTGGTAAACAATGGGAGATTTTAGGGT
Source organism: Pseudotsuga menziesii (assembly GCA_001517045.1). Lineage (NCBI taxonomy): Eukaryota > Viridiplantae > Streptophyta > Pinopsida > Pinales > Pinaceae > Pseudotsuga > Pseudotsuga menziesii. Next base: position 151,674 of record LPNX010024722.1, on the reverse strand, counting down.
TTCATCATTTATGTAGTAGGGTTTTCCAACACATAAACCCTATCCACTAACCGTTAGCCACGTGGATTCCACTATGAATCAAATCTCTTGGGTTTTGATTTGAGTTCCTTTTATATTCCTGAACGACATAATTTAACCCGTTATCCAAACCTTTGTTAAATATTAATACTACACTCATATTCACATAATGTATACTTTTTCCCTTTCACATGGTAGATACCTAGGCAGTTAGCAAATCTATACTTTGCATAAATCATTTTTGTCGCACATACAAATGTCCAATTCTTTAACCACATAATGATACATAAGCATAGGTTAATTCTTGTTTATGATCACACTTCGGGCATATGTTAATTCCATTGCATATGAAATAATTTGGTAAAAGTAGTATTGCAAGACTTAGTTTATAGTATTTTCCTTCTATAATGTTGCTTGTAGAATTAAGATCTATTACACCAACAATAGGTTTAATTTAAGATTTACAGGTTATGTTCATAGTTTAGGCTAGAGACAGTTTCTATCTTTGTGCATATTTTCTAAGTATTTAAGCCTTTAAATAAATATATATATATATATGTGCAAACATCATCGTTTTACAATAACATAACCAATTTCAAGATTTGGAAAGGAAAACAGGTTTGGAAATACCTTCATCTTTTCACAAAACATTATTTTAAATAAACATGCTAGCATTTTACTTTTTCAAGTTGAGATAAATAGTCTAGATCCTGAAGCGGGGAACAAATTGTTTTACCTGTAAAAACACCTGTACAAGAATCATCATTTCAGTGCATTATCTTCAAGATCTAAGTAAGCCTCGGGCATGAACTGATGTTCCTTCATTTTAAACAGAAAACAAACTTTAGTACATAGTAAACAAATAGTTATTTTCAGCTCATACTACTTCAGATCATTACCTACTAAATCAATCTTTCAATACTTAAGTATGAATGCAAATAGTGAAGTATGCAATTATAGAAATTAATAATGAAAATTGTTTTATTCTAGATTAGACCCTGTAGGATGTTAACTGTTAGCAGTTAAGTTACTCACCTTATCGATGATTTTAAACTTTAATTGTTGCAAGAGAAATTTTAAATTTTTATGAAATTTTGGGGTATTACTCAAGAGCAACAACATTATTAGACATAGAAGTAAGTTGGGGTTGGGGGCGTGAGCCAACAACTAAGAGGTGTTTTCGGCATTGAAATATATCTATCGTAATCACTTCCAAATAGATCACTCAAATCTATCAATAAATATTCACCACATCCATTCTTTCGCAGATATCAAGTATACAACGAAGGAGAATATTACAAGTCACATCTTACTGCCGGGAAATAGATGGAAATACCCAAAACAATTTTCTTTGATCCAGAGACTCATAATTTCTTATGCATGTCACTATCTTCCTCTCGGCATGGTCATATTACTATACTGGGTGATTATTAGACCATCTTTTGCACATCGAGAGAAAATACAACCATAACCATGGGAGAAGGAGGGTGTCACCCATTCAAAGGAAAAAAAATCGCTAGCTTCCAAGAAGGAGGAAAATCTTATGCATGTGTTATAAATTATATTCAAATATGCCATATAACTCTTCGTGGAAAGTTTCAGCATCATCGACTAAGTATCAAAGTTGTTCCGAGGATAACTCTATCAAAGGAGGGCATTTTAATTATCCATGGGTGTCACCTTTGAGAATGCATCAACAATTTGGAGATCTAGTGGATGCATGGTGTGCTTGTCTTTTTTATACTAAAGAATATTCACAACCATTAATATCGGTATGTTACTAAATTCTTACTGAACCCTATTATCTAATTTATCTCCATATCTGTCTTTTTTAGGGTTTTTTTGGCACGTAACCTATTTGCATGCAAAATCAATTATTTCTCAAAACACATGAAACACATAAAACTATAAAAAAATCATCGTTACCTATTGGTATAAAAAATAGAATACCAATTGGGATGTTACACATAGTCTAGGACTTGTTGAAAATAAAAATCCCTAAATTGCATTTCGATTACATTCGGAAAGATTTTTTTCAAATCAAACAAAATTAAAACCCTCTCAACTGTATGCATCACATTGAACTTGTAACTAGGGTCAACATAAATAGTATTCCCGATATTATTCTCTAATGGCGTCAAGAACTTGTCATTCCAGAACTGCAGCGAAATCCTTAGAACTTTAAACCAGACTGGGATTTTTTTATAGGTTCGTCTCTTGGATCAAAGCATGGATTCCATAGCTTCAGAGATAAACATGTTTTCCCCCACATCCATCCATTGTTCAACAAAATCACCGCATCCTCCTCCAATTGAAGCTTAAAATTTAACCAACCCCTGGTAAGAATAAAAGTCGTAGGACAATATTGGAGTAATGGTTCCTAGATTCTTTTCACCCAAGAATTCAAAGAAACTTTAGATAACCTCACCCCAAAGAATCTGCCAATAAGGGTTTTTCCAACAGGGTATATTGCTAGAAGGTTATAATGAAGTCGATTGATTGTCAAATCTACTCAATCAACTTCATTTTTTTACTTGCATTTTATATTGAATCGATCTGCAGTCAACGGAAATTTTTAACTTTGTTTTTAAAGTTGGAAAATTTTAAAATGATAATTTTTAAATATATTAAGGAATTATTTATGTGTTTTTTAAATATCTTCGAAAATTATTTATATGTTTAGGTCAATAGACGTTTTTATTTGAGATTTGGGGTGGACTACAACCTATGTTTTTTCATCTACATACGAGGATGACACAAGTGTATTGTCGATATTTTTTTCATAAAAAAACCTTTCGTGCTATTATATTAAATCAAGAAAAGATTACATCAGCCATGAAAGTTTCTGTATAGATCCTTCATATAAGTTTGATTTAGAATGACATCATAAATCCTTTCTTCAGTTCTTGACTAAACTGTATTACAAAACATTACATAATACTACACCTGCTAATCAAAAAGGTCTACAACGATCAGAATCTACTTAATACATTAGCTCCTTCAAATCGAATTCACCTTCAAAGGTCATGGCACCCTCCACAAATTCTTGAACTCTAGCTGAGCCAAAATGAAGAGAAACAACTTCTTTGGAACTAATATCAGTTGTATCATTGAAACATATGGAAATGTGTTTGAAAAAGATCTCCACAAAAGACCTTCTAAGAATTTGAATTTTCTGAATCCAGTGTTTGAGTAAAATCACCTGCAGATTGGATAAGCCATTCAACTAGTCTATAATAATCTTTGAATCTCCAAAGATACTGATGTTTGAAACACCAAGGTGAGAAACTATAAACAGAAGCCATATAAGCTTAAAAGTTCGGCTTTAGTATTTGTCCTCAAGCCACCACCCAAATAGATATATATAAAGTGATCCTTGTTTATAACAAGCACAATGCCACATCCACAATGTTCATGATTGTCGAGATTGATTCTATGGCAATCGTTCAAAATTCGAAATAAACAATTATAAAAAAAGAATATAGAAAATAATTGGTGGTTGATGAATGCATAACTTGTAGCGATGTATGGGTAATTCGTAGTTGATGAATGGATAACCAATTGTCCATGGCATATAACGAGAAGAATGCGAGATAAAAAAAAAGAATATAAAAAATAAGTGCTAGTTCATAAATAATTGGTGGTCGATGAATGCATAACTTGTAGCGATGTATGGGTAAGTCATAGTTGATGAATGGATAACCAATTGTCCATGGCATATAACCAGAAGAATGTGAGATGAAAAGAAAGAATATAAAAAATAAGTGCTAGTTCATAAATGGATAACATGTAGCTAGACATGGATAACTCAAAGTTGAACAATAAAAAGAATTAAAAAAATTCCAAAATGTTATCCATTCCATGGCTATCTCTCAACTATATCTAAAAAATAGAATATTTCATGCCAACCTCTTTTTATAAAAGTTAGAACCTAATTATTGTTTTTATATTTTTAAATACATTATGGCAAGTCTCATGCCTTTGTTTTTTAAATACATTATTGCACGTCTCATGCCTTTATTTTTCTTTTTAAAAATTTTAAAAATAATAATTTTGAAATATATTCTAAAAAAATTTAAATCATTTTTTTACTATTTTATTAAATCAACTATTTTACATATCCTTAAACAACTTTCATACTTCATCCATACTCTCTGAAAAAAACTATATATCTTTCTTTTACTACACTCATCATACTAATTACATAATGCTTATGCTATTCCCAAATTATTTGTGTGTGTTTTTTTAAATTGTGATCTGAATGTGATTGATAATCTCTATGTTATTTTTGTATGTCTGGAAACTTTAAAAAAATAAAAAAATTAATGAGGCCATTGTTGGGGCTCCGACCCTAAGGGTCCTTAGATTTGGTAACTCCACGGTTTTTGTGGAAGTGTAAGCGGAGTTCCGACCCAAAATAGTCTTAGGGGTGTTGCGGGTGGGTTGAAACCCCTTTTTGTAATTAACCCTTGGTGTAAATCCAGGGTTAGGGTTTTGGGTGCCCATGGTTTAAGTCCATGGTTTTGTAACAGTGCGCTATATAAATAGGCACTTATGGAAATAAGTAGGGTTAGGTCTTTAATGATTATCTTACGAAGCTATTGTAATGCGAAGGTAAGAGATTGTATAAGGGTTTTGTAAGAAGGTTAAGTCCCAGCTGTGTGCGTGGATGACCTCTGCAGCTGTGTGCGCAGAGGGGTTTTTGGTGAAAAGGAAGATCTGCAGCTGTGTGCGTAGATTCCTGCTGCTATGTGCGCGGCTTTGAGAATTGAAGGGATTTGCAGCTGAGTGCGCAGATCAGAACTGTCGTTTAGTTGTAAAGAGTTGAATAAAACGCAGTTCTGTGGACGTAACCCCTACACTGGGGGTGAACCATGTTATATCTGGTGTTGTGGTTCCTTTGCGTTGATTTGTTATTATATTTTGTGCATTGCTAAGTAAATAACTGATAAAATAAGATTGCTGTTAATAACTGGCTTCGCTGTGAATTCCCAGATAAGGGCTATGCAAGTAACTATTTGTTTATCTAACCGTGAAGCTATATAATTGATAATAGAAGCATTGTGTTATGTGATTATTAATAGCTAAAGACTAAAGGTACAGTAAGATTCTCTCTTCTGCTTGCAGAAACCTAATTCTGTGGCACCCCATAGCTGTTTCGGGTGAGACTGTAGCCTGTTCGCAGGCTGCTGCCGAAAGGGACAACACTGTGGGTCTTTTGTTGGTGTGAAGTTAAAGGAAAAACCCGGGTCTGCCCAGTTAGCCCAACAAATTGGTTCCGTTTCCGGTTGAACTCAGTATCTGTTGAAGAGGGATCTACGTCGTACCTCGAGGGCTATGTTTTGGCGACCCTCTGTAAAAGAAATTAGTGATTGGATCGAAGAGACCTATTTAAAGTTTGCATAACAAGAAAATAAAGATCCCCATCGTAGCACGGATTTTTTTTTGCAAGGGTATGTCTTTTCTGATGTTCATGAAATTTTATTTGGTACTATACACATAGAGTTGCACCAGTGGTTATCCAGGTTAACAGAAAGGAGGATGAACTTCCAAGAAAACCAGTTTCCTCCCTGGACCCCCACAAGAATCGCTATCTTGAAAACTGTGAACAACGTGATCTCGCGAGCTGTGAATTTCTGGACTGCGCAAACTCTCAAAGCATTTGTGACGGAGTTCACCATCGACACAAGTACCTCCTTTAGCGAAGCTGAATGACAATTTTTCAAACGACCAAGGGGTAAGTACTTGAACCTATTTAGTTTGAATATTAAAATACTATTGGCTGAAAAAGGAATCTTGCTTATAGAATCAGATTGTTAGATCTAGTATTGCTAACCTATGATTGGAAGTGACTGGGACTTCGACAAGCAAAGTGGTTTACTGCGAAGCGGCAAAATATATAAGAGAGATCTCGGCCCCTCTACTTTGTATACCCCTTTAAGCTCTGAAGCCTCTGAGTCCGCCGAAGACCTGTTGTTGGAAACCCTCCTATAACCCCACAACAGAGACCTATTATCCCCGAGAACCTGTCACAGTCTGAAAGTAACCCTAGGCCAAGTATCCCTGTCGCAGGTCAGTCTTCCCCAGCTAGTTCAAACCCTTCCTCCCCCCCTAGATCCCAGATGGCCCATGTTCATGATGACATCAAAATACCGGTTTTTAAAGGAACTGGGTCAGAAGATCCAGAATAGTTCTGGTTTCTATGCGAAGCTGTGTGGACCGCAAAGAACATTACAGACATAGATGTTCAACGAGCGCAGCTGATTACTTCTTTCAGAGACCGAGCCCTAACTTGGTTTATGAATTTTGCTAGCACGCAGAACCCTATCTTGGCTGACATCAAAGCAGCACTGATTCAAGAATTTAAGAAACCTAAATCAGAGTCGCAGTGCATCACTGAGTTAAAAGAGATTCAGCAGCGGCGAGGTGAATCTGTGTGGGACTTTGATCAGAGATTTAAAGTTCTGCTTGACCAAGTTAGCTTCACGATTGGACCAGCACAACATAAGGAGTGGTTTATTGCAACATTATTACCTCACATCAGAGCTCCACTCATGCAACAGAAGGTTGCTGATCAGCAAGAAGCCTTAGAGATTGCCATAAAGCTTGAAACTGCACCTGTCGAAGATAATTCTGGCATAGCTCAAATTCAAGCGCAGCTCGCGGAGATGGCTTTAGAGATTCATGACATGAAAAAAGGGAAATCCATCCGCGAAGAGGTATGGTGTATATGTTGTCGAACAGAAGGCCACGACAAGGACCAGTGTCCGGCGCTGAGAAACTATCTGAATACAGGTGCACCAAACCCGCTGAATCCTAGTGTTCTGTACTGTGAGATCTATCGAACTACCGGCCAGCACCGACCGAAATATTTCTATCTGTTACAGAGGTATGTTCAAGTCCCTAAGAACCCTTACTATAAGTTCTGTAAGTCAGTAGGCCACAATGAAGATGAATGTCGTAGCTTCGACCTTATGAGGGAATGAACCTACAACACTTATAGGGTCTACCCAGATGCATAAGGCAATGATGGATATGGTTACCAAGGTGGTTGAGGTAGTTTTAGAGGCCCTGGTCATGGTATGCTTGGAGGAGGTCGAGGTCAAGTTATTTGCTATAACTGCAATCAGGTAGGACATCTAGCTCGAGACTGTCAAAACCAAACCACGACATGTCGATACTGCAGAGCAGTCGATCATGTCATCGAGCAGTGCCCACAGTTGCTAGCTAAAATCCAAGAAAGAAACAACAAACCTAGTTTGAGTGTCCAGTTGATTGGTGTCGAGCCACGACCGATCCCAGCTATTAATGTTGTTACAAGAAGTGGAGCTACGACAGATGCGCAGTGTCAGGTGAAGCAGCTTGACGAAGCTTGGGTTTGCAAGGCCGTAGAGAAGACTCCAGCATTTGATGTTCGATGAGAAAAAGAAACTTTTTTGGAGGCCAGACAAGACTTTGCTGATCCAGATTTGCTAGCAGCAAACAAGCAGCATCAGCAGCTGCAATCCCAGGAAGACTCACAAGGCCAAGTAAGTACTCTGTCATCATTTTTACAGAGTTGCCTCAAATTGTTAAGAAATCAGAATGCCTTAAATGAATTACAAAAATTTATTCGG
>LPNX010024722.1:129715-143818 GCA_001517045.1 Pseudotsuga menziesii | reverse complement strand
ACATCTATAATATCACAGCTAAAGAAGAAGATTATGTCGAGCCTAATGCTGAAGGTGTAATGGATTGGCAATGTGATAGCTCCTGCATGTCTGATTCAGACGATGGCCTAGAGAACTGGAAGAATCGACTATACAAGCTACATGGCCATCAGTGCGCACAAATTACCAAATATCTTAGATGCCTTAGTGCATAGGCCAGAGATTTGCCTACATATGATGGGTTGACAGACCCAGGAGAATTTATTGCGCAGTTCTCAGAACAAGTGCCAGAATCACAGAGAATGCAGACTCTGGAAGCAACATTAAGAGCTACAGCAGCGAGATGGTGGAATGGCCACAGGAAGTATATTCACAGTTGGGAAGCTTGCCAGAAATTTCTACGCCTCGGATTCATAGACCAATCTCAAGAGGTGCGAAGCAAGTTCAATGGGCAGATTAGTCCTTAGGAACATTTGAATCAATGTTATGCAGCATGGGAACATGTACCTCGCGAGGGATGGGTGCATAAGTTTGTGCACACTTTGGAACCTATAGCAAAAAACTGGTATACGGAGATCGAGCTTCGACACGGTACTGTAAGTTGGGAGGATCTTGTTGATAGTTTTATGCTTACATTTTCTATTAACAAAGTTTTCCCTACTTTAGATGCAGATGTTAGACTGATCTATGACAAGGCAGTTGATGATCAAGAAAGAACTGAGTACCAAACTAAGGAGTAGAACCAAGAAGTTAGTGCACCAAACCTAACAGCCCCGTCGCAGATCTTACCAGGGCAGGACGAGGGTCAATGTTGTGCCGAGACTGCTCGTTGTGACGAAGCTAAGACAGTGATTTTGCTCGTGCACAAAAACACGACGAAGCTTAAATTCCGACCGTTGGAAAACAACCGAATTGGCGGCGTGGGCACTTTAATTACCTTAATTGTCTGTACTAATGAGATCATGGAAAATACAGTACTAGTCGAACAAGATTTTTATCAGATTTGGTGCCTTAAATGCATCGTCCTAACAGATTTGATTGATAAAGTGTATAAGAAGATCCCTAAGTTGGCAAAAATCACATTCCGCATTTCCTTGACATTTACGAGTGAACCCATGACAGCCGAGCGAGAGCTTCAGGATCTAGTAAGAGAGTTCAAACAGAGGGGTCTGTAGAGTCGTTCTAATCTCCCACATACCTCTACGCCCTATGAAGAAGCTCACCCAGCACCGCCGTGGCCGATGCAGACACGGTCCTCCAGGAAAAAGTTTAAACCTGAAGTTCGTTCTAAGTGGAACGAAGACCGACATAGGAAATCAAGGAAAACATCAGGGAATCACCAGATGGACCCGCCCAGTTCAGCACAGGTCCCGACTGGAGGAGATGAGCACATTCCACCACCGTGGCCATCATATCTCTAGCCTGTTCGGCCAGACGTCCAGCTACCCCGACGGACAAAGCAGTTTACATTAAGCACACCCTCGCTGCCACTGGGTGTATAGCTGGCCGGGACCATGACGGGGAGAATAGATCGGCTTAAGTATGCCGACCATGACACAAATGATCATAGCAAGTTTCCACAGTTCGCACCAGCACAATACTTGCATCACGTCAAATACCCAGATAATGGCGTGACACTATTGGAAGTGAAACAATGGGCTGCCGGCTTGGACACAACTGGCCTATTAAAAATGCTTGATGTTCCTCATTTTGGTCGCAGCACATAGGTGACCGTAGTGGTTAAACAACTGCTAGCATTAGTACATGACGACCACTTATGGATAGGAGACAAGAAAATTCCTATCAATGGCGAGCTCATTCATAAGATCACAGGCTTACCAATAGTAGGGCCTGATCCGGGAACTGAATTTCCTTCAAAACACGAGGATACGAAACTCGCGCAAAGCATGAAGGACCGTTTCGGCCTTACAAAGGGGAAACGAGGGTATCACAATTCCATGATTGAGGACCAGAACATCCGCTTCGCAGCTGAGCTCTTAGCATGCAAACTCTTGCAAAAGTGCAGGCCCAGTGAAGTACCTGCCCCGGTTATCAGAATCGCTATAAACTGCGCTGAAGGTTACACTTACAACTGGGCCGCATACCTCACGAGGGAATTCCTGGAAGATGCCCATGATGCGCAGGAAAAAGGTAGACCCTTTCATTATTCCTGGCTAATAATACTTATTGCACTAGTTGGGTGGAAAGAACCCACTGAGGCCCAGTTCATGGAGGCACCCCTAGGCATGCCGAGTGCAGTAAGGTACGCATCCCTTTGGATGTCGCCGGATAAGGCATCTCAGCAGATGACGAACACTGTGTTCACCTTTTACGCCATGAGTATACACTACGAGATCTTGTGAACACCACAGCTTACCAATGAGTTGTTCTCTCAATATGAGGGCACCACGAACTTCAGTGCCGACATGCATCATGTTTTCATTCAAGCCCATGCAAATCCAACACATCAATGGTTTAAGTTACCATATGTAGTAGCCAAAGCAGACATCCTGGGCATAGTTCAACAGTGGCCAGCTGACTGGTTGAAAGATGCAGGAAAAAACCCACCATTCCAGTTCCCCCTGTTACCAATATAGGCGCAGGTACCAGTCAGACGCAGCAGCAAAACCCATGAGAAGACAATGAAGACCCAAGTGACTCGCAGCAAGATGGAGACGACCAAGGTGGAGACGACGAACATGAAGACGAGGATGAGGAGTCGGTCAAAACTCTATCAGATCTTAATCGATCAGCTAAGCGCAAATCGCCAGAGGTAGAGGAGGTAACCAAGCCTCAGTCCTGCAAGAAGACAAAAGCGTCGAAGGACAAAAATCTAGACGAAGGAGTCACTGTGACGCTGGAAGAGCTTGAGCAAGCTCTCAACAAATCTACTGAAACACTAACTCAAAAGTGGTCACAGTTCACGGATGTGCATCTTGCTGCGCTCACGGGCGTAGAAAACAGGGTGTCAGACCTGAAAGAGTTAGCAACAAAATCAGCGACTAATACAACGACAAGTAGTATGCCAGCATCCACGCAGCAGGATATGAGGCAATGGCCAACCAGAGATAACAAGGGCCAAGTTTCAAGTGCAGATCTAATACTGACTGATGCAGATTCCCGGCCGCAGATGAGTATGACAGTTGGGATCGATTACACCAAGCTGTCTATGACAGAATTGCACCTCTGCCAGTTAGCCATCACGAAGGAGATCCATGCACGAGATCGCTCTTCTCAAAGCCAGTTGGAAGACACCATGAAGCAAAGCCAGAATCTCGTAGCAAGGCTGGAAGATGTTGTGCAAAGGAAGAAAGAGGCTGAACATAAAAGAGATACACTGGCGCGAGCACTGGATGAGGCATGTCAGAGTCTTCCTGACTTCGACATCCAGAATGAAGAGGAACCAGAGGAAAGAATTGCCAAGCTGAGAGACTACGCCCAATAGTCTCGCAGCGAAATTGAAAAGTTAAAAACAAAACACCAGAATCAGATCACGGAGCTTCAACTTCACATCCCTCCAGAAACTCCACCTAAGGTCCAAGAACAGCGCCATAGGGACATCCAGGCCTCAGCAGCAAAAATATCAGATATTGTGGGCAGCACAGCAAAGCTGCTGGAAGACAGTATCGAAGCATGGGTGAACCTACAGGACCACCCAGATATAGGTAAGGTACAAGAAACCATCAATCTGCGACAGGCAGAATTAGATGCAGTCAGAGCAGAAATTAAGACGCTGCCTCCTATGCAGAAAATGACTAAGGTGAAGCGAAGAAAGGAACTCCAGCAGGAAATTGAGTCCTGCAGGACAAAGGTAACACTACTCGAAAATTCACTGCAGCCACTTATCTATGAAGCATTGGATTTGAGCAATGCTGTGGAGAGTCAGCTCAAAGTTTTGAAGACCTATGATACTTTTGCGTAGGAAAAGGCTAATGAAGTATCATCCTCAGCGTTACAAGAATTGGTGGAAAAGGATAAAGCAGCTGATGACATTATACACAATCTCAATAGTCATTTCCATATCCTTGCAAATAAGATTCTCCCACCAGAAGAGTCGCAGAGTGCCCCAGGACGGGCCACAAGTGAGTCTTAGGGGCCTGTTGGGGCTCCGACCCTAAGGGTCCTTAGCTTTGGTAACTCCGCGTTTTTTGTGGAAGTGTAAGCGGAGTTACGACCCAAAATAGTCTTAGGGGTGTTGCGGGTGGGTTGAAACCCCTTTTTATAATTAACACTTGGTGTAAATCCAGGGTTAGGGTTTTGGGCGCCCATGGTTTAAGTCCATGGTTTTGTAACAGTGCGCTATATAAATAGGCACTTATGTAAAGAAGTAGGGTTAGGTCTTTAATGATTATCTTACGAAGCTATTGTAATGCGAAGATAAGAGATTGTATAAGGGTTTTGTAAGAAGGTTAAGTCCCAGCTGTGTGCGTGGACGACCTCTGTAGCTGTGTGCGCAGAGGGGTTTTTGGTGAAAAGGAAGATCTGCAGCTGTGTGCGTAGAGGCCTGCTGTTGTGTGCGCAGCTTTGAGAATTGAAGGGATCTGCATCTGAGTGCGCAGATCAGAACTGTCGTTTAGTTGTAAAGAGTTGAATAAAATGCAGTTCTGTGGACGTAACCCCTACACTGGGGGTGAACCACGTTATATCTGGTGTTGTGGTTCCTTTGCGTTGATTTGTTATTATATTTTGTGCATTGCTAAGTAAATAACTGATAAAATAAGATTGCTGTTAATAAATGGCTTCACTGTGAATTCCCAGATAAGGGCTGTGCAAGTAACTATTTGTTTATCTAACCGCGAAGCTATATACTTGATAATAGAAGCATTGTGTTATGTGATTATTAATAGTTAAAGACTAAAGGTACAGTAAGATTCTCTCTTTTGCTTGCAGAAACCTGATTCTGCGGCACCCCATAGCTATTTCGGGTGAGATTGTAGCCTGTTCGCAGGCTGCTGCCGAAAGGGCCAACACTGTGGGTCTTTTGTTGGTGTGAAGTTAAAGGTAAAACCCAGGTTTGCCCAGTTAACCCAACAACCATGGTGTTTTGTCTTGAAATGATTGGTCATTATTTAGCTACTAGTTAATTTTTATAATTGTTTATTTCAAATTTTGAACAAATCTTATAGAATCAATCTAGATGGTACACTTATCTCATCTTCATCAATAAATGATAAATTATAAACCACTCCCAAATCTCAAATAAAAAAATCTATTTTAATCTCAAATAAAAAAATTTATAAATAAAGAGAAAAGTGCATTTGCACTTGGAATTGGAGTTCACCATGGCGTCGAAAGTTGTATGTGCAATTCTGCTTGGTTTCGTCTATAGTTGCACCTTAGCTACTGCAAGCTATGGAGCCCAAGAAGAACCGATATCTGTTGTCTTGAAGGGCAGAGTAGTTTGCGATGCTTGCAGTTCACATGAAATGAACTTTTTAGATATCGGCGATATCATATCTGGTATGATCTATTTCTTCATTTTTTTATACAAATGTAGATCAACTTAACCGTAAGAACACCCGAATTTGTTTTTTATGATTCTAAATTGAATTGTAAATGAACAGGTGCCGTGGTTGCTGTGGAGTGTAACCGTGGCCTCAACAGGAAAACGAGCGCAGACCAGCTGGTTTCCATTGAAGGAGAAACAGATGAAAATGGTGAATTCAAAGTGGAGCTTCCAGGCTCTATTGTATCATCTATTCTACTCTCGTCCTCCTTAACTGATCACAATTCCATTCTGAAGGGGTATTGCTCAGCTCGGCTAGTCAGCAGCCCCCATGAGAAATGCAACGTGCCGTTCCCTATTAGGTCATCGTCGGACCAACTGAGCTTAACATCAGACTGCAATGGAATCCGCACCTTTACGTTTCCTTCATTATCATATCGTTCACAAAGCAAGTTATGTGTCATCACTGCAGGCTCCTCATCAGATCCTCTACTTCATCTTCCTCATGATCTGTGTCCTCCAGTGTTGGGTTTCCCTCTTCGTCATCTTCTCCAAGCAGTAACGATTAAGACGTCTCCTCCTCCTCCCTAAGCTTTCCCTCCTTTGTTTCATGCACGCTCAGACCAACTCCCATTAATAATCTCTTAATTAGTCTATTAATATATGTCTATTACTGGATTGTCTGTTACTCGAGCCAAAATCAAAATTTGTTTGGTGGCATGCTTTCTATCAATGGATCAGACTGTCACCAGGCAAGAATCAAAATCTGCTAAGTTTGAGTTATTACTATGTTTACTGTTTTTGGAATAATGTTATCAGTTTGGTGACATGCTTTCTATTATTGGAGCAGACTCTCACCAGAAAAGAATCAAAATTTGCTAAGTTTGAATTATTATGTTTACTGTTTCTGGGATAATGTTATCAGTTATACATTCGTCATGTATTCATTGTGATTTGTAATTTCTAGAATTATATAATTAGTATAACCACAATTTAAGTGATTGGTGAATCCTTATAGCTGTAGCTGTTTATTTAGTTTTGTAGATATAGATGTTAAGTAAATACTAAACATTAAATTAATTGTGTGTAAGCTTATGAATTTGCAATGTCTAAAAATGTAATCTAGAAATTTAAAAATAAAGCAAGTGGAGGATCCTAGGCTTGCACACAATAACTTAACATTATAAAAACATTCATGCGTAAATTAAACTAATTACCATATGCTTATAAATATCTATTTAAGGTATAACATATAAATATTAAACTAACAAAAAAAAATACTATTTAATAAATAATAAACAAAAAACAAAATCTAATAATAATTATAAAACTTTAATGAATTATAATAATTAAATAGTGAATTCTTAAATAAAGCTTATTTAATTTTTAATTAAGATGCATTTAAGCATTATATTTAAATTAATCTCATTGATTCATTTAAAGAAATCCAAAATATGACATAATATATAAACACCTATGAATGTAATAATGTAAGGAAGTCCTAAAATTATATACATATCATATGAAGTCATAAGTTTGAACATAAATAAGATGTCATTATGCAATCTCGAGTTTTATATAATAATCTGAAGTTCTAAAATATATACATAAATGAATGTTATTTAATGTTTGAATATATATGTTATTGTTCATATTTCAATGGTACGTTATATTTGTATAATGTGGGTTTGAATAACCATTGTTAATTGTTATGAGAGATTTTTTTCTAAGTTTAAATGGGTGGATAAGAAGTATCATGTTTGTAATGTTGATGTGGTATATATCAACTTTATATAATTTAATATAAGAAAGATATATAGGTTGTTCAGAACAAAGTTAATATCAACAGTTGACTCTACTAATTTTTACCTGTTGGAGGAAAGAAATCAACAATCGAGATAAAGATAGACGAAATCAACAATCCAAATAAAGATGGTGGCCTTGAACATTAAAACATTAACTCATATTTCTCCTAAATGCATCTCAAACTGGAAATAGAGATTTCCACCCTCGGAATATTACTTCTTTGTGAGAACGGAGGGATTCGTTCTCCCAAATAGGCTGGGGGTGAGCGAAGGGAGGACATTTGAATAGTTCCAGGGGTGACCCTCTACTTTGGGCTCATTAACAAGGGATCATGTTTTAGGTCAATTTTTGAAACTAGGGTTTTGCTGAGTAAGGGAATGTGAAATTTTTGCACATAGGGATCAAATTTGCAAATTCCTTGACCGTGAGCATGTGGCTAGCGTTGCCACATGGAACCTCCCTATAAACACTTTGATGACCCACTCGAACCCCATTTTGATGCACATTTTCCATTCTATCCCTCGGGTAGGGATTGTGACAAGTGTCCATGAAAGCCTGTAGGAGGTGAGCTTCAACATGCCATAGAATGATGGTCATGGCTCGAATCGACGAATCGTCAACTCCATTGGATTCAGTACATCGGGATAGTGATAGGGGTTGCCCTCTATTCTAGGTCCATGGACAAGGGGTCCTATTTTAGGTCAATTTTGGAAACTAGGGTTTTGCTTAGCAAGAGAATATGAAATTTTTGCACATAGGAGTCAACTTTGCAAATTCCTCGACTGTGAACATATAAATAACATTCCCACATGGAACCTCCATAAACATGCTTTCATGACCCACCGGAACCCCATTTCTATGCACATTTTACATTCTATGTCCCGGGTAGAGAATCAACATGTGTCCCTGAAATCCTGTAGGACGTGGGATTCAACGTGTCATAGAATGATGACCGTGACTCGGATCAATGAATCGTCAACTCCGTTGGATTAAGGACATCGAAATAGTTCCAAGGGTGTCCCTCTACTCTGGGTAAGTGGATAAGGGATCGTGTTTTAGGTCAATTTTGGAAATAAGGATTTTGCTGAGTAAGGGAATGTAAAATTTTTGCACATAGGGGTAAAATTTGAAAATTCCTTGACCATGAATGTGTGTCTAACGTTCCCACATGGAACCTACCAAAAAATTCTTGCATGATGCACTGAAACCCTGCTTCGATGCACGGTTTCCATTCTATGCCCCACGTAGGGATTCAACAGGTGTCTGTGAAAGCCTATAGGAGGTGGGGTTCAACATGCCATGGAATGATGACCGTGGCTCAAATCTATGAATCGCCAAATCTGTTGGATTCACGACGTATGGATAGTTCTAAAGGTGGACCTCTACTCTGGTTCCATGGACAAGGGATCATATTTTAGGTCAATTTTGGAATCTAGGGTTTTGTTGATTAAGAGAATGTGAATTTTTGCACATATGGGTCAACTTTGCAAATTCCTCAACTGTGAACATGTGGATAGTGATCCCACATGGAACCTCCCTAAACACACTTGCAAGCCCACTGGAACTTCATTTTGATGCATGGTTTCCATTCTATGCCCCGGGTAGGGATTCAATAGGTGTCCTTGAAAGCTTGTAGGAGGTGTGCTTCAACGTGCCATAGAATGATGACCGTGGCTCAAATCAACAATATGTCAACTCTGTTGGATTCAAGACATCGAAATAGTGCTAGGGGTGGCCCTCTACTTTAGGTCCATGGAGAACAGATCATGTTTTAGGTCAATTTTGGAAACTCGGGTTTTGCTTAGTAAGGGAATATGAAATTTTTGCACATAGGGATCAACTTTGAAAATTTATCGATCGTGAATGTGTGGCTAGTGTTCCCACATGGAAAGTCCCTAAACACCCTTTCATGACCCAACGAAATCCCATTTTTATGCACGGTTTCCATTCTATGCCCAGGGTAGGGATTCAATAGGTGTCCCTGAAATCCTATAGGAGGTGGGATTCAACGTGCCATAGGATGAATACCATGGCTCAGATCGAAAAACCGTCGAATATATTGGATTCAGGACATATGGAGAGTACTACGGGTGGCCCTCTACTTTGGTTCCATGCACAAGGGATCCTTTTTAGGTCAATTTTGGAAACTAGGGTTTTGCTCATTAAGGGAATGTGAAATTTTTGCACATAGGGGTCAACTTTGAAAATTCCTCGATCGTGAATGTGTGGCTAGTATTCCCACATGGAACCACCCTAAAAACCCTTTCATGACCCACCAAAACCCTGTTTTTATGCATGGTTTCCATTCTATGCCCCAGGTAGGGATTCAACAGGTGTCCCTGAAAGCCTGTAGGAGGTGTGATTCAACGTGCCCTAGAATGAAGACCATGGCTTGGATAAAAAAACCATCAAATAAATTGGATTTAGAACATATGGATAGTACTATGGGTGTCCCTCTACTCTGGGTCCATGGACAAGGGATCCTTTTTTAGGTCAAATTTTGAAAATAGGGTTTTTTTGAGTAAGGGAATGTGAAATTTTTGCACACAGGGGTCAACTTTGCAAATTCATCGACCGTGAACATGTGGGTAGCGTTCCCACATGGAAAATTCCTAAACACACTTGCATGACCCAACAAAACGCTGTTTTGATGGACGGTTTCCATTCTATTCCCCATGTAGGGATTCAATAAGTGCCCCTAAAATCCTATAGGAGGTGGGCTTAAACATATATGTTGATGGTTTCTGTTTGAGCAACATAATAGAGAAGAAAGGATACCCATAATAGTGTATGATGCAAAATTGCAAAGAAGTATTAATTGATATTTGTTTGAAGGTGAGTGTAGATCTTCACCTATTGAAAAAATACTTGTTGCAAAATATTATTCGATGTGTAGATGTTGAGAATTCTGTTACCTGTTGTAAGTTGTGGAACTTGACATATTTCCCATCATTGTCAAGCAAGAAATATTCTTTGATTGTTTTTTCATCAAGGCGAAAGGAGTTGTCAATCTCTATGTGGAGGGGAATTGATTTTAGGATCTCATATCATTCGTGAGACTTGAAATTCAAAAGAAGGTTATTTCCATATTAATTTAGCCTAGTCATCCGAGAGATGTGAACATTTGCATGATGAAATGCAAGAGGAAATGGATAAAGTAATGGAGAACATGGAGACCTGGCATAAGAACCGGGAAATCAGTTATGCACATGATTTAACTGTGTTAAGAAGGAAGTACGAGGTAATAAAATCCCATGTGAACAGACTTGATAGTAAACTTGAAATGAAACCGATAGGATGGATAAGAAAGATGATATGCTTGAAGAATATGAAATCCCCTCCAAATGGAAGGTCCTTATGGTACTAGATACGAAACAGAGGTGGTGACCTCTCGAAACATAAATCCCACATTGTGATGGACAACAACCGAACTCCGAAGGGAATCCCTAAACATCATGCAACAACAACAAACTTGATACAAGACAAAGCAATAGGGTTTTGTTGACGGCCCAGGTTGTAGTTTTCTGGAAAAACTACAAGGAAATCAACAGAAGGAAAAATTCCAACCAGAATGGCTTTGAATAAATTTGAAGCCTTTCTGGTTGGACTTTTTTCATCTATTGATTTCCTTATAGTTTTTCCAGCAACCTACAACCCAGGCTGTCAACAAGGTGCAGTCGAGAGAGACATCCAAACATACTAATCAAAATTTGGTTTTGTGAGCATTGAACATGGACCCTATGGAAGAGAAAAATGTGTCTAACCACTCAAGTTTCACATAAACCTAGCATTTTCCACTTTAACCAAAGGAAGAGTGTGAGGTTGAAAGTGGTTGTAAACCATCTCATCTTGAATATTATCCCACATTTATGGTCTATAAAACTTAAAAGGATATAATCTGTTCACATATACCTATATATTTAGCATTCTTCATATAAGACAATGTAGTGAAAAACTCTTCCTTTGATAATTCTGTATCTAAACTCTCCCTATCACCATAATAAACCTTTAAGGAGACAATGCCATTACTTCATTAACCATGTAATGAAACATGTTTATGTTTAGAAACAAGTGGACAACCTATTACACCATTATTACAAAATGTATATCTTCACACTACGAATGTTTCGAATATTACGTCATAAACATACATTTATAAAACAAAATTCAGAATAGTACTTCTCCACTCAATTTAAACTATAATAAAATCACACATAATTTTCATCTCTTACAAAGTTCTTCCTCGAGGTGATTCATCAAATGCCATGTACATTAATAAAATGATAAAATAATGTGCACTAGGATTTACATAATGTGCAGGATATAATCATAACCATTATTTTGAATCAACCTTATACTTGGATACTTTTAGGTTTGATGTGCATCCCATATATTCGTTAGATGAAAGACATCATGCCAAACACCAATTTCATTTATGTATACCACACAGGTGCATCACTTAGGTGTGTCAACTCCGTGCCTCCTTTAAAAGTTTGTTAGATTGTTATGTGGGTAAGGTGCGTTTGTATTCCACTTAGTTGGATTAGTTGCTTAGTTGTGTTGGGCGCTTATGTGTGTTAGGTATGTTCCAACTTTGTGAATACAATTTAACGTTGTATATGCAATTGGATCATGGTAAAAAACAATTTAAATGTACATTTATGTCATTACATAATATTGTAATTGTGCATTGTTATCAAATTTATAACTAATATCTCCATGCAATTGTAAAATCTATCAAAATTTGGGAACATTACACATAGAAACATTCTTGGCCACACGTGTATAATCACACTTAAAAGACTAAACCCAGTGAAGATCTCAAGATCCTTGATATAAAATATTCTTTATATCATGAAACTTATAATACAAAAATAGAAGGCCCTTATATGGCATGTCAATGTCCATGTATCAAAAACATCATTGATGTACATGCAAACAAAAGTACATCTGTCCTAGACCGCGCCCCTATACTCTAAATTCTTCTTGTACCTAAAAATACATATTTGTCCTAGAATAACACATCAAAACCCTAACTTTCTCTTGTTTTTTCGTAACCCTGATGCTTGTTTCCTCTGTCCACGACCACTGTGCATCTCTGGAAACTGCAAATAAATGACAGTATTTCTTGATTAGGTAAATGAACTAGTACTTTCCAGCAATAACAAAGTTTGGAAATTTAAAATACGACTCAATTCTACATAAAACAAACACTCACTGCATCTATCCGGGGTATAGATGCCTTTGGTATCCTCCTCCTTGCATAGAGTCTCTTTGCAATGCTTCTCTACGAATAAAAACATTATGTCAATTATCTCAACAATTATCAACATGTACATGAATGAAAAAGTACTCATCAATTATGTAAATAATGAACATCTCACCAAAAAAATTTGTTCCTGGGACTAGGACTGAGATTGGGTTTCTTTAGTAGAAAGAGGAGCTATAGGTTGAACATCAACCTCAGTCGCATGCACTAATGGACCAGGGTGTGGCTACATTCACCAAATGATAAAATAATTAGACATCATGCATGTCCATAGACAATACAAATGAACTGTGCAATCACAAATATTCAAGTAGATGTACCTTTGGGTGACTTATCCCTATTGTAGATGCATCATTGACTGCAACATCAATAACCCCACTAAGATCTAGCATGGATGACTCTACATCTTGATGCTGTAAACATGCGAAAATAATATTAAGAAAAACTAGTTGTGAAGTGAATTCAAAGTTAAACAGTAAGTGCCATTGGAAGTGTGTAAATTACCGTGGAAAGAGTAGGTTCATCGTCATGGAAACCCTCTCTTCTTAAGGAATAGGGTCATTTGGTGTAGACAACATGCTTATCTACGTTTGGACTATGGGGAGATCCAAACCAAAGAGGTGGTGCAGGGATTTGCGCTGATGTCTATAGTCAAAAAGTGTTACCATAGTTAGACATGGACATGGATGGATGGAATAATATGTACTAAAAAACTAACATGTTGTAATATACTCACCCATTCCTGGGACATATATCCCCAATGGGAGGGACCGCTGCCAATAATTTCTTGCCCCTCTGCAGATCCAGATAGCATCTGCAAGTTTAAAAATTATAAATATTAGCAATCTATAATGGAGTGTACAATAATAAATTTAAATAATTTGAACAAGATTCATTCATTAACCATGTAATTACATTCCTGAGGTAATCATAAATCCCACCTGGGAGTAATTTGATGAGAACAATGTCTCCAGCATCTGGTTCAAAATGGGGTTCCCGCAACTTCAAAAATTGTAAATATTAGACCATTTAACAAATTAATCAAGACTAACAGATGTATTAACAAAATGAAACATTTTGAAATATTATCTTGGTGTTGGTTGTTTGGGCCTCAGATACAACCACACCGGGTGCACTACCACCCCCATTAAATGCATCAAGTTCATGCAAGAGTAAAAATTGCATATATTATGAATCTTTTAATGTGTACAATATGGAAAAATTTAAAATTGAACAACAATAGAGTTTTAACAATGTCCTTACCTAACCACCAATCATCGTAGAGGTACCATGTGTTGGTCCAGGACCATAAGAAGATTTTCCACACATTGTGCACATGTGTGGATCACTCTAGGGCACATGGGATGTTGGTTTATCCCCACCAATAGATGGTCCTCTACCACCGGAAGTTGGTAGTTGTACCCCACCAGAGGAAGAGGGCAATGCTTGGTCAATAGTTGTGGTGTGTCAGGAAACTATCTCAGCTAGAGTAAGAAATGCCTCTTGTGTCTCGGTAACTATATCATGTGTGTTAGGGTACACAGGGTACTCCCAAAGGACCGAACACCAAGAACAACCGCTTCACACAAACAGATCACAGATC
>LPNX010024722.1:83632-129498 GCA_001517045.1 Pseudotsuga menziesii | reverse complement strand
GATTTCTGATGAAGTGCATGTGTAGCTCAATGTGTTTGCTTCGCTGATGTAGAACTGGATCTTTGGCAAGCTTGATGGCACTTTGATTGTCGCACCAAAGTGAAGTAGGCTACTGTTGCTCGAATCCAAACTCTGAAAGGATCTATCGAAGCCATAAAGCTTCCTGACTGGCATTAACTGCTGCTCGATATTCTGCTTCTGCTGAAGAAAGAGCAAGAGCTTGTTGTTTCTTACAAGCCCAAGTGACAGGTCCAGATCCCAGACTGAAAACATAACTTGCAGTATACTTCCGATCATCAGGATCGTCGGCCCAATCTGAATCAGTGAAACCAACCAACAAAGGTTTCCCCCTTGTACTGTAATGAATCCCAAACTGAATTGTACCTTGAATATATTGAAGTATTCTTTTTGCGGCTTTTCAGTGACTTTCATGAGGAGTTTGCATGTAACGGGCAACACGACCAACGTCAAAGGAAAGGTCAGGACGGGACTGAGTCAAGTATAAAAGACTACCAACAAGCTGACGATACAAGGTGGCATCTACTTCAGGGGAAGTACAAGTGGCAGAAAGTTTGACTCCAGACTGGAAGGGAGAAGGGGCTGGTTTACAATCTTCCATGTGGAAGTGACGAAGAAGGTCACAAGCATACTTAGAATGGGAAAGAAAGATTCCTTCTTTGGTTTACAAGACTTGGAGACCAAGAAAATAATGCAAATGTCCTAAGTCTGACATTTCAAAATTTTGCTTAAGACTGGATTTCACATGGGTTATAAGGTTAGGGTCACTACCAGTAAGGATAAGATCATCAACATAAAGAACAAGTATGATGAGATGGTTTCCTACTTTCTTGGTATAGACATTGGGGTTAGAATGGCATCTAGAAAAACCAGTGTCAAGGAGAAAGCTATCCATTTTGGCATACCAAGCTCTAGGAGCTTGCTTAAGGCCATATAAGGATTTATTAAGGAGAAAGACAAGGCTAGATTTATTCTGAACATATCCAGGAGGTTGTTCCATGTAAATTTCCTCATGTAAATCACCATGTAAGAAGGAAGACTTGACATCCATTTGATGGACTTCCCAGTTATGTAAGGTTGCAAGGGAAAGAACAAGGCGGATGGAGTTCATTTTTGCTATAGGGGCAAAGGTTTCATTGTAGTCAATCCCTTCAACTTGGGAAAAACCTTTGGCAACTAACCTTGCCTTAATTCTTTCAACACTTCCATATGATGCATACTTAGTTCTGTAGACCCATTTACATCTGACAACTTTTCTTCCTTTTGGAAGAGGAACAAGATCCCAAGTATCGTTCGCCATTAAGGAACAATATCCTTCATCCATAGCTGCATCCCAATCTGGATTTCCTGAAGCTTCTGCAAAAGTTTCTGGATCATGATTCTCGAAAACTTGAGCCAAAAGAGAAGAGGCTCGCTGAAACTGAGAACGTGTTCGACGTTG
The DNA here is from genome assembly GCA_001517045.1 of Pseudotsuga menziesii. Classification (NCBI taxonomy): domain Eukaryota; kingdom Viridiplantae; phylum Streptophyta; class Pinopsida; order Pinales; family Pinaceae; genus Pseudotsuga; species Pseudotsuga menziesii. The sequence goes on along the minus strand of LPNX010024722.1, from coordinate 128,039 downwards.
ATCTCTAGGATCACCGGCAAGATCACCAACTGCTTCACATGTTGAACAGACCCATAGAGGAAGTATTGGTGCTGGTGCAATTGGAGGAACATGAGCAGGTGGAGGTGGATTTTCATCCTCACTATCATCATCAGAAACTGGAGTTGGAAACTTGTCAAGGAAGCTGGAAGAAGAAGAAGAAGAAGCCACAATTGCCGAATCAGGATCGCAGGCCAAAGATGGCACACCTGCCAAGTTAGGCTCGCAGGCCAAGAGATTTTCATCAAATTTAACATCTCTTCTAATGATTATATCATGAGAATGTGGCTGAAGAAGTCTATAACCTTTTACATCTTCAGAATATCCAACAAATATGCACTTTTCACTTTTAGGCTGCAATGCTTTCCGTTTTTCATCCGGAATGTGAGCCCATGCTTCACAACCAAACACACAAAAGTGCCTTACATCTGGTTTAATTTTACTCCATGATTCTTCCGGTGTTATACCTTGTAAAAATTTAGTGGGTGTGCGATTAACTATGTAATTTGCACAATTTATGGCCTCAACCCAATATTGAAGACTTAGTCCCTTAGATTGGATCATACAATTAGCCATTTCTTTTAAAGTGAGGTTCTTCCTTTCAGCTACACCATTTTGTTGTGGTGTATATGGAATAGTGTGCTCTTGTTGGATTCCTTGTTCAGTGCAAAAAGTAGTGAACTTGTTGTTAACATATTCTCCTCCATTGTCAGATCTTAACTTCATAATTTGATGACCAGATTGTTTTTCAACAAGAGCCTTGTAGGATAAGAACATGTTAAATACTTCACTCTTAAGTTTTAGGAAGTAAACCCAAGTGCGTTTGGAGTAGTCATCAATGAAAGCTAAGAAATATTTGAAACCATAAAAGGAAGCAGATGGAAGGGGGCCACACAAGTCACTATGCACAAGCTCCAAGGGAACCGAGGCGTGCCAAGAGGCACGTTTGTCAAAACTGTCCTGATGATGTTTTCGAGTACACAACCGGAACAAACACCATCCTTGAAAGATACCAGTGGAATACCAGTCACCATATTGTCTTTACATAGTTGTTGCAATGAGCGATAATTTAAGTGACCAAATCGCTCATGCCACAGTTTGCTCAAGTTATCACTATGAGCAACAAAAACTGAAGGAAAAGGTGATGACCCAAAGTTGTTAAATTTGTACAACCTGGTAATATCATCAAAAGTTCTAGTAGCAAGGATATTTTGAGGATTTTTAAAATCCTTGATTACAACTTGGTGAGGTGTAAACGTCACAGTTTTACCTTCACCTGAATGAGTAATTTGATAGATTGATAACAAATTGTAGGAAATTTTTGGAACACATAGTACATCACTGAAATGATCATTTTCTACTGGAACTGTTCCAGATCCTACAACACTTAGAGATCTAACATCACCAACAAATATTTGTTTGGTGTTACATTCATGCATAGTAGAAAAGATGGCTTTATCCTTAGCCATATGATAAGATGCTCCAGAATCAATGATCCATTCATTAGAAGTAGAAGAAGAGGATGCAGTATAAGAGTAACCAGAAGCACAAAGTGCATGTCCATGAGAGTTGGATTCTGAAGATGAATCTAGGCTGATGTGGTGCTTCTTCATTGCTGCTTCCAAGGCTGCCATCTTCTTAAAACATTTAGATTCATCATGATTATCTTTCCCACAAAAATTGCAATGACACTCAGTCTTCTTTCCTTTTTTCTTGGATCCTTTGTCATTTTTTTAAAGGAGGAGCTGACTGAGAGGGTTTGGGACCCTTGTTGTTCTACTTTTTATTGTGAAAATTCTGTTTCTTGGGAGGCTTGGAATTTTCTTTCTGTTGGGACACTAAGGCTTTCCCAGATGTATCTGCATTGTTAATTATTCCAAGATGAATGAGCTTATCTTTCTCTCTAATTAAGGAATCACAAAAGGATTCAAGACTAGGATCTACATAGCTGGCTGCAATCAAGGATTCTTTCATGGATTAGAATGTAGATACAAAAATAGAATATGCAGGTCCAAGTTTGGAAAGAATATGATAAATACATTGTTTATCTTCTTTCTTAATCTTGCATTCTGCACATAATAGTCTAAGAGTTTTATACTTAGATAAATAGTCTTGAATGCAAGAAAAATCATTTGGATTCAAGTTAAGCAACTCATTCTCAAGTTTATGACCCCGAATTTCATTGTGTTTACCAAACACAGATTCCAACTTTTCCCAAGCTTTATCAGGTTCATCAATTCCAGATATGTGGAATCGCAAATCAGTAGAGATTGACATCCCAATAAATCCATGAGCTTCATCACATCTATTTGCCCATTTAATTTTCTTATCATCATCAGTGGGTTCTGTTTCTTTCCCTGAGGTTATCCTGAAAAGTCCCCTACTTCGCAGAACATCCTCCATACTAGATTTCCATGAGAAATAGTTAGAACTTGTAAGTATAATATCACAAGGGGTGGAAATATTGTAAAATAATGGCTGAAAGAACAGAAACTAACTGTCTAGATGCAAAGAGCTCGAAAAAATATGTGGTTTTAAAAAAAACGACACTTAAAACGAATTCCGGATGATGAAGTTATGCTTGATCAAAGGAAATGTTGAAGATGTCCCCAATAGTGACGTGGCAGATATTAACTTGACCAATTAAAAAAAGAACCCCCCTCTTCCAAAGATCAACCTTTGACAATCACTTTACAATAAAGTTGCTTTGAAGTGAATCATATCAACTATTGTCAACAATGATGCTGACAAGGAGTGACGGAGCTTCTCTCTACCCCTCCAAGCATAACCAATATATCTAAGATGACCAATAACTCTCAATATCTCTGCATTGTGATCCATAGTAGCCACTGCAATCATAAATACAAATAAAATATCATTAGAAAAATATACACATGGTGTAATGACATCTCTAAGCAATGAAAAGAATAAAACTAATGTATAAAAACTAACAACATAATCTAAATTTATTATTTAAACCTTAAAATTGATCTTGAATTTTATAGTAAAGAATAAACATTTAACATTTTAAATTTTAAATTTATGTCCTCAATTCAAGTATTAATTCCAATTTCCATATGCATGTGTACATAAAATGTCATATGTGCATATGTTGATTGGTAATCTCCTCTAGCTTAGTTTAAGGCTTGGTCTATGAAGTTTCGTCGAAATTGTGAGGTGCTGACTAATGCCCTTGCAGAACTAACTCTCAGATTGTGGGTAGAGGCAAGGGCTAGAGCCTAGAAGAGGCGACACAATGTGTTAGTGATGAATAAAATCCCAATCTAGGCAAGGATTTTGTTAGATATGTATTTATTTGTTGTAGCGCGATTTTTTTGGGACTCCAAAGTCCATTTACAATATCTTTGTTTATATGTAATTTGGGCCATGTATGGATTCCACTTGACTATAGTTGTATGCAATCTTTCTATATACCCATGAGATAATTTGCATAATAGTGTATAGTGGCTTTTATGGTTGCAAGGATTCAAATGGATTCTATCATGTATGATAGTATGTATTTGGCATGTAATCAAACACATCAACCTGATCCCTATGTATCTTGATGTTCTTAGAGCCTATTGTTGAACTCTGTTATCTTGACCTTAACCAAAAAGTACCCTTCAGTCAAGAGGAAATATTTGATAAGCATGGGATGCTTCTATACCTTATTTTAACACTTGGATTAGGAAGTTTCATCAAACCTATAAGGTGTTTATTGATGTCCTTGGACGACAAACTTTGATATTTCATATAGAGGCAAAGTATTTACCATGTTTGTTTATGTGTTTTAGGTAAGATGTGAATTCTACTTGAATTTTTTTTAGTTGTATGTAACCTTGAAATATAATTGACAAACTTTGCATATTTGTTAATTTCGGTTTGGATTTATAAGGATGCTTGTGTATATAAATGTGCAAATAGTGAAGTTGATTTATTTTTATGAGTTAATTGAGGTTTTGGCTTACATTGGGCATGTAAATTACTTATGCAAAATTGCAATATACTTGAAAAACTTTACATATTTGTGAATTTTGGTATGGATTCACAAGGATGCTTGTGAATATGCATATGCAAATAGTGAAATTGATTTTTTTTTATGACTAAATTTGGGTTTTGGTTTCGATTGGGCATGTGAATTTTGGTATGGATTCACAAGGATGCTTGTGAATATACATAAAGAAATAGTCAAAATTATTTGGTTTTTATGATTAAATTGGGGTTTTGGTTTCCATTGAGCATGTAAATTCCTTTATGGGCATATAAATTAAAAAAAAAATTGGTTTAAATTCAAATTAGGGCATAGAAATTATTGTATATAGTGAAATTAACATGAGAGGATTTGAAGAAAATACGTCACAAGGAAGAGATTGATCCCAAGGTGGAGTTTGTTGGCCTTTTCTCACCCAAAACGCATTATCCCTAGCTCGTTCAACTCCTCCCAAACTCATTTCAACACGTCGTTGTGGCAAAAAATGACAGGATCGACTTGTTTTAACCATAAAACAAGTTTTACTAAATGGGAGCACAATTTTGTTAGCTAAAATGGGAGCGTGAATTTGTTTACAACAACAAGAGCACGATTTTGTTAACTATCCTAATTGGCATGCATGTTGGCATCCTTGGTACTAGGCTTAGCAGGGTCGGGATTTCTTGGGATGATTTCTATTTTATGGATCAAGAGTGATTGACTTCATTCTACCATTGCATCTAAAAGGTCCCTCAAATTTGTGCACGCACCCTCAAAATATTTCATGTTGCATTTTGAGCTATGACCATGTGGTTTATTAAAGTCAACCATGGTTAACTATGGTCAAACAAAAGTCAAGAATGTTAAAACCAAAGTTAACCATGGTTAACTAAAGTCAAACATGGATTCCTAAAGTCAAACATGTTGACCGTGGTCAATCAAAAGTCAAACATGGTTGACCAAAGTTAGTCATGGTTCACTATAGTTTCTAGTATATGCCGACAAAACTCATGATGCGACGCATTAACAATGTCACATTCAGCATTCATCATGGGTTATGTCACATTGTGATTTGATCAATGGTTACATTGCATTCAAGATTCATCAAGGGTTATGTCTCATTGTGATGTTTGTTAAACATGGCTAACCAAAGTCCACCATGGTTAACTAAAGTTAAACATGACTCGCTAAAGTAAATCATGATTAACTATGACCAAACTAGAGTCAAACATGCTTTACCGAAGTCAGTCATGGTTCCCTACAGTGTCTCGTACATGATGACACAATTAAAAATCATCACATTAGTTATTATATTATTATATATTTAAATAATATAATTTTATTAATACTATATTTTAATAATTATTATATTATAACGATTTAAATAATATAATTTTTTATCTATTATTACTTGATTATAATATCTTAATTAATACCATATTCGTATGGTAGTATAATATAGTACAATGAATAATATTATAATCAATTAATTAAAATATAACATTATAATTAATTGAATGACATTATTTTTAATTAATTATTATAAAATTAATTAATTAAATAATATCATTTTATTAATACTATTTTTATTAATACTATTTTGTTTAATGATGCTATTTTTTAATAATCATTAAATTATAATTATATTATTAAAGTTATATTAGAATTTATTAATAATTCTATTTTACTTTGTACATATCTCGAGGTTTATGAAAATCATTTTTCATGTTTCATCTTCAAAGTATTAATAAAATAATATTATTTTCAATTAAAATAAATTTAGAATATATTATTATAATTAAATGATATTGTCTTCTTTAATTAATTATAATTAATTAAACAATATTGTTTCTATTGATACTTTCTAGATATGGTTAGCTAAAGTCAAACATGACTCGCTAAAGTCAACCATGATTGACTATGATCAAACTAAACTTAAACATGATTTACCAAAGTAAGGCATGGTTCACTATAGTGTCTAGTATATGCCGACACAACTTAAGATATGAAACATTAACAATGTGACATTTGGCGTTCATTAAGGGATATGTCGCATTGTGATGCTTATCAATGGTACATTACATTTGACGTTCATCAAGGGTTATGTTTTCTCGTGATGTTCATCAAGGGTTAAGTCACATTTTGACATTGTTCAAGGGTTATGATGCATTACAAAAATGCCCATAATGTGATACATTATTAATTTGATATTTGATGTTCAGAAAATTTCATCTTGCAATGTCAAGTTTGGCCACTTGGTTCAATAAAGTCAACCATGGTTCATTATGGTCAAACTAAAGTTAAGCATGGGTTAACTAAAGTCAAACATCACTCACTAATGTCAACCATGGTTGACTATGCTCAAACTAAGAAAAACATGGTTGACCAAGTTATGATGTTCATTAAGGATTGTGTCCGATTGCGACTTTGTAGAATGGTTATGTAGTATTGCGATAATGCCCGAAATGTGATATATTAATAATGTGACATTTAATGCTCAAAAAAATTTCATGTTGTAGTGTGAACTATAACCATGTGGTTTACTAAACTCAAACATGGTTAATTACATGGTCAAACTAAAGTCAAGGAATCTTAAAGCGAAAGTTAACCATGGTTAACTAAAGTCAAACATGGATTGATAAAATCAACCATGTTCACTATGGTCAATCAAAAGTCAAACATGGTTGACCAAAGTTATTCATGGTTTGCTATAGTTTTCAGTATATGCTGACACAATTTAAGATGGGACACATTAACAAAGTCACATTCCGCATTCATCAAGGGTTATGTCACATTGTGATTTTATCAAGGCTTACATTGCGTTCAACATTCATAAAGGGTTATGTCGCATTGTGATGTTTGTCAAACATGGCTAACCAAAGTCCACCATGGTTAACTAAAGTCAAACAAGGCTCACTAAAGTCAACCATGATTGACTATGATCAAACTAGAGTCAAACATGCTTTACCGAAGTCAGCCATGGTTCGCTACAATGTCTGGTATATGCTGACATAATTCAAAGTATGACACATTAGTTATTATATTATTCATTATTTAAATAATATAATTTTATTAATACTATTTTATTTAATGATACTATAGTTTAATAATTATTATATTATAAATATTTAAATAATATAAATTTTTATTATCTATTATTACTTTGATTATAATATCTTATTATTGAGAGGAGGATGCGTTGGTGAAGGAAGTATGAACGACGTTTCAAACCCTAAGTGTGGGTCCATTTTTAGTAGAGCAAGGCTCAACAATATCTTAATTAAATACCATATTCGTATAATAGTATAATACAGTATAATTAATAATATTATAATTAATTAATTAAAATATAACATTACAATTGAATGGCATTATTTTTAATTAATTATTATAAAATTAATTAAATAAATAATATCATTTTATTAATACTATTTTATTTAATGATTTTATTTTTTAATAATTATTAAATTATAATTATATTATAAAATTTATATTACAGTTTATTAAAAATATTATTTTATTAATACTTTGTAGATATTTCGAGGATCATAAAAATCATTTTCATGATTCATTTCCAAAGTATTAATAAAATAATATTATTTTTAATTAAAATAAATTTATAATATATTATTATAAATAAATGATATTGTCTATTTTAATTAAGTATTGCACGGAGAGAAGCGAGGTGCTCTCCAAGTCAGTATGGGGGAGATCTTGTTTACACCAAGAGAAGTGAGGTGCTCTCCAACCCACTATGGGGAAGATCCTGTCATGTGAGTAAGTTATGCTAGCCCACATAAATAAAAAATATTAAAAAATAAAAAATGAAAAATATAAATTACATTTTTCCTTAAAAAAAAAACTAGCATAGATCCATTTTAAACCTAGATCTATCAAGTACAGAGAGGGATTCAAATTGTAAAAAAATGTACACCTCAAGAAATTGGATCCCTCTAGGTGGCTAATAGATCCAGGTTTAAAATGGATCTATGCTAATTATATTTAATTAATTAAACAATGTTATTTATATTGATACTTTATAGATATATCTACACTCCCATCGGTTATATTAATATTTTTTCTATAATATGTGCCAAATTTACCCTAAATTTAAGCCTATTTAAGTATTCGAACATATTAATAAAATTATTGTGGCCATTCTAATTTATAAAATGACAGATTGTTATTATTAATATTAAATAAAATAGTTAACACAATTTTTTATATTATTTTATTTACTTTTTCTTAGAATATATATTTTTCTATATGTAGAAAAAAATTAAACGTGAGAAAACATATTCAAATAAATATATATCTCATTTTAAGTTTTTATAATTATTATTATTTTTTTCAAAACTTTTCATACTCACGTATTGCTTTTAAATCATTTTCAAAATATTTTATTATTAATAGAGATTCTTTAAAATTCATTTTCATTTACATATATTAAAACTTATATAATTTATTTGATGTAAAATTCATATCTTAATTATTTATAACTTGATAAAATATAAAATAATTTAGTTTTTTATTCATCCTATTATATATTATTATGATTTTTCAAAATCATTTATATAATTAAAAAAAAGCATTCCATGAATTAATTTTGAATTTTGAATTATATATAAAAGTAATTTATAAAGTTTGGGCAAAATTATAATTTCGAACCATTTTAAAATTCAAACACAAAGATGATTTATTTAAAAAAACAATTGAAATGCAATCGATGTGGTTAGGTGGAATTTTGACCAGGCAGATTCGTATTCTTAACTACAACATTGACGTAAAAAGGCATATGCCAAAACTGATTGCAAAGGTAATAACAATATTTAAGTTTTTCGATATGAATTTCCATAACAATATTTAAGTTTTTCCATATGAATTTCCATTGAATTATAGCTGGGAGGTCTGTGCCTGGCCAATTCTAATTAGTAAATGATATTTTTAGATGGTGTTTTAGTCTATGGTTCTTCAAAGTCGAGGCTTACGATTCCTCTCATGTGTTGCTTGTAAAATTTAATTTGTTCAGTGCTAGGGTTTTTTAAATATTTCAATAAAATTGTCGTTTGTAAGGTTGGTAAGGTTTTTAAATATTTCCAATAAAATTGTCGTATAAGCTAAGAGTTATTTGTGTTACATTGTATCCAACAATATTCATTAATGCATGTTTTACTGTGATATTGATACTGAGGCTCCTCATAAATTGTTTTCATTTGTGGTTCCTTGGTCGTCAGAGATCTGATTCAGATGAATATTTCATTCACTATGTAGACTTGTAAGGCTTGGAATTAGGTGGTTTATTTTATTGGGTGGGGCATGGTTCAATAACTTAACAATTTTTTAGCAAGATGTTAGCATATTATTAGTGGTAGTGGTATTATTCATGTGGTTAAAGGCCTAAAACAACAAACAAATTTACGCATACACAGATGAGAGGAAGGATGTACACTTTCATGAGGATGAGATAAGTGTATTATCCAAATTGATTTTATGATTGTTGTTCCAAATTCAAAATACACACACACACACACACACACACACATATATATATATAGTTAATGTAGTAGATAATGTATGGATAACTCTTAGCTAATATTTAGATTAATATAGACAATCTCTTTAACTATAAAAAACTAGTAATAACTTATTTGTGGGGTTTAACTTATAACTTATTGATGATGTTCATTTGCTACAAGTTAAATAGTTATACTAGTCTATAATTGACCTCCCCTTGTCTTAAAATTATTGTTTTATCTTTTAAAATAAATTCTTTTAAACCTCCCCTTTTACATGTTATAATTACATTAGTTCATATTATATAAAAAATTATTACTCATTTTTTAAATGGAATATTCTACTCTTACCTCTTACGTCATATTGTGGAATAGGTTGGAATTTAAATTTGACTTAAAAATATTTTTTCATCTTTTAAAATGGTAAAAGATTATTGTATACCTCCCTTTTTTTAATTATAACTTGCAAGTTTTTTTATTTAAAATAATATTTCATTATTCATCATAGTGTGGAAAAGGTTGGAATTTAAATTTGACTTTTGGTTTATGTCATACTCAAAATTATTGCTTCATGTTTTAAATAAAATATTCTAATATTTAGATTGAGGAATATTGTGAAAATTTAACTTAAAATTATTATTTCATCTTTCAAAATAAATTATATATATATTTCTTAATTTACAACTTGATATTATAAATATAAAAATTATTACTTTATTTTTTTATATTATTAAAACAGCTTTATAATTTAAAATATAATATTTCATGCAATGGAGTATTTCATGCATGTTATAACTTAGTATTATAAATATAACAATGAATTCTTCATTAATTTGATATTATAAAGTTAAAAACTATTGCTTTAAAAAAAAGATTATCACATACTTCTCTTTGTAATGGTTATACTTTTCTCAAATTTTAAAATGGAATATTTCATACATTATTTACTTTACAATATGACATTATAAATAGAAAAGTTATTGCTTTATTACTTTATACTATGTGAAAAGATTTATTTATTTTAGAATGAAGTATTTCATTCTAAAAGGTTATAATTTAGTATTATAAATATAAAAATGATTAAGTATCAATTTGACATTATAAATATAAAAATCATTTTTTCTAATTTTTTAAATAGATTATCATACAAAACTTATAATTTAGTATTATAAATATAAAATGATTACTTGACATTGTAAATATAAAAATCATTTTTTCTAATTTTTTTAATGGATTATTGTAGGCCTCCCTTTTTAAAGGTTACACCCTCCTCATATTTTAAACAGGGAATTATAAATATAAAAGTTATTGGTTTATTACTTTATATCTATATTATGTGAGAAGCTATATATTTTAAAAAGGTGGAGTATTTTATGAGTACTTCTTTTTATAAAGGTTATAACTTATTATGTTTTTTTAGGAAGAAAAAAGCATGTCCTTGTTATTCATGTTCTAACTTAATACTATAACTAGCAAAACCACAAGTAAAGTGCTTATTGGATGAAAATAAGTATAGTTAACCCCTTTAACTTTGTGGAGATGATTGGTTGTTAAACAAAGACTAAACATTAAATTAATTACTAAATAAACATTAAATTGATTAATATAAACATAAAACAAATACTATTTAATAATAATAATAATAAGCCATTATTGTTGTATCTTTTTTTTAACCACCACTTAAGTAAAGCTTATTTAAATCTTAATCAAGATGTACATTCTTCAAGTGTTTATCGCATTGTAAATCAACTACCATAGTTTAAAAACTTTCTAAATTTTTACATATTTTCTAGTAATTCATTGCTCAAAAGTATATCTTCATTCTATTCTTTCAATTCAATTCAAAATTATATTAATTAAACAAAATACATTCATAATTTTAATAGTCCATATTTTTTCAATTTTTCAAGTTTTTCCCATTTTAAATTACAACAAACATGATTGAACCTATAAGAATGGTTCTCCTTTTCTTCATCAAAGCATTTTCTTTTTCAATTTGCTCTCTAAAAATATGAGCTATATGAAACGAGTTGAAATCTCCCTCCAATTTCTTTAATATGTTGCCAATTCCTTTAATATTAATATTATGGAGAATATTTCTACCATTCATGGAATATGTCCAAATTTCAAAGTCCCCAAAAACCTGAAAGCTTGTAAATTTTCCTCTATAGCAAGCTTCAACAATTTTCTCAAAAGTAGACCTTCCACCCTATTATTTGTACCCCAACAACTATTAGCCATAAGACTAATAGGCCTCCTCTATGATACAATAATTTGGCCTCCCAAACCACATATGTTGTACTCACAAGCCCCATAAAAAAAACCCATGCATCTCTGCCCATATTGAGGAATAAGTTTAGGCACCCTTACCCTAACTTCAGTCTCCTTTTCTTAAAAATATAAGAAATTATACAACCTTACTAGTAATGAGTTAAGATGGAACAAACTTGTTGTCAAAAAGCATTTCATTTTCAGCCATCCATATGGCCCAAACAGTCAATAAAGGAATGCATCTCACAAATTTATATTCTGGTTTTTCAAACCAATGCTTAAGACTATCTTTGATGCCACCTACTTCCCCATGCATCTCCATATGTAAATATTCTCTCAAACCTTTCCATACCATTTTTGAGTAATTACAAGCATAAAAGAGATGGCAGCTTGTTCCCTCTTCCTTCATACATATACAACACAGTATTGGACCCTCAAAACCTCATTTTCTTAACTTGTTAGGACTCTATCCTTTAGAATAAGCCACATAAAAATGTTTCTCTTATTCGGAGACAAAACTTTCCACAGCACATTCCACCACCATCTTCTATTTTCTTCCTTTCCTTTCCAGAAAATATTATAAGCTAAATTAAAAAAAAAAGATCCATCCACCTTATTTCCTATCCAAATCAAACTATCCTCATCATTTGATAGATAAATAAACCTCCTATGAGTTTCTTCCACCCATCCTTTCCATTGATATGCCATCTTCCCTATCAAATCTAGTGACTTTGTTTCCTTCCACTCCTATACCATAGTAGGCATTCCATTCAATACAACAACATTCCTTAAAGTGGTGACTCTAATATTATTTATGTTCCTTACTAGAAATATATATAAAATGGCCATCAAACCGCTCCCCATTATACTATCCCTTCCAATAAGAGTCCTAGATCGATCACCCACCTTCCAGGCAATAATATCACCAACCATGGGTTATGATTGGTTAATATATTTCCAAAAAATAAATACCCCTTTGTAGATTTTTCTTGGATTTTTGACCCACTCTGCAAGCACATTATTCCCCTTAAGGTATTTACTCTATAACATTGATTTCCATTTTCTACTCTTTATGATGAAATTCCAAACCGATTTAGTTGCTAGAGATATGCCAAAATTAAATAGTTCCATAAAACCCAACCTCCTACTTCTTTTCATTGTGATATAGACGACCAAGATGCCCAGTGGATTCCAAGTTTATGAATTTCGGTTCCATAGAAAGTTGAAAAAGATCTTAAAGAGATAGTTCAACACCCATTTTAGTATATGAGAATTAATGATCCGAAATACTGGAATTGCATTAAGAAAAACTTGAATTAGCATTGATTCCCCCCTTTCAACAGAAAATGGTTACACTAGTAGTTCACTCTAGCCTCTACCTTATCAATCATCTAGTCCTAGTTTTCATTCCTATACAGGTTTGGTTTAATAAAAAAACCAAGATACTTGAAACCCAAAGAAAGATCATAATGATCCATAGTCCAGACTTGGTGAAACTGATTAACTTGGATCTCATCAATTCCTTGAGTATAATAGGCCGATTTTTTAAGATTAATAACCATACTTGTAGCTCTGCTAAAACACTATAATTTCTTTCACCACTAAATATTTCTCCTTGGAATCTCCTAGAAAAAGGAGAACATCATAAACAAGTAACATATGAGTCACACTGACCTCCTCCCCAAAAATTTTCCCCTGAATTATGTAGCTAGATTTAAGGCCATGTTGAACCCTTCAATCATCATGAAAAATAAATAAGGTGATAAAAGACAGCTCTGATGCAATCCTCTAGTTGGGAGAAAAAAATTTGATGCAACGTTTTTTAATAAGAATTGCAAATTTCAGTTTTTTAAGTTTATGCGGTGAGGTGGATTAGTGTAGGATTTTTCTGGAAATTCTATAGTAGTCGTTTTGTAAGTCAATGTTTCGATTCCGAATCAGGAACCATCATTAGGACAAGAAGCCAAGTAGATTTTATTAGCTACAGATCTGAAGTAATAGATAAGGATTTCAAGTTTTTTTAAAAGTAATGGGCTAACTATCCCTGGATGAACACTCGTAGAAGTCTAAACATCATATCCGCCTTGAAGAAACCTCACTGATTGCAAAAGAGAACCACTACTATAAAAGAAGGTTCAGAGAAGCCCTAGAGATTATCAAACACCCTAACAACCTTAATAGGGATGGTGGTTTCAAGATGAGTAAGAGTTGGGTTCCCCTAATTATGTTTCACAAACAAACCTAGGCTATCAAGCCAAGCTTATTAAGAAACGTTAACATTAATGATACCCTAAGAAACATTGACATTGAAAAACTAATTATACCTTAAAAAACATAAAAAACTTAATTATAAAACCTAAAAACTCTAATAATTCTCTAATGCTTTTCAATTAACCTTGACAAATTTCTTCCCTAAAACCTTTATTTAGAAAACTTTTAAATTATAAATAATTAAATAATTATTTAACTTTTAAAAACTTTTCAAATTATTATAAAATCTAGTAAAATTTTGAAAATATTTTAAAATATTTTAATTTAGGAAACTTTATATAACTAATAGAATTATATTAATAATAGAATAATAACTTATCCTAACATTGTTTTAGAATTATAATTTATAAAAAAATTTAAATAAAAATTATGAAAATTATGACATTTATATAAAGAATTTTAACACTTTTTAATTAAAACTTAGGATCTTATAACAATAAAAAATTTAAATATTATCAAAAAAATTTCATAAAACTTTTCAAAAAATTTAAATATTATCAAATTTTTTTTTGTAAAACTTTTCAAAAATTTAAAATTTTATAACTTACCTAACCTAAATAATAAATTTTTTACCTAACCTTTAAAAAAAAATTATCATAACTTTCCTAACCTAGAGATAGTCGGCCCATTACTTTTAAACAAACTTGAAACCCTTATTTATTACTTTGGATCTATAGCTAATTAACTCTACTTGGCTTCTTGTCTTGATGATGGTTCCAGATTCAAAATCAAAAGGTCGACTTACAAGAATTGCAAAGTTAACATATGAAATACAAGCCCAAACCCGGTTTACCGCCTCTAGAAAGAAACCACATTTGATCAGAACCAACCTTATATAGATCCAACAATATCTAACATAAGTTTTTTCTAAATCAATGTTTATCACCTTTGCTTTCACCTTCTTATTGGTGATTGTATGCAAACATTCCTCGGTCATCCCCACTGCATCATGGATATTTCAGTCTTCAAAAAACCAAATTTTTCTAGTGAGATATGTGTTGAAAGGGAAGTTTTGAACATTTCTTCTATAATCTTTGATATTAATTTATACATTGCATTGCATAAAGATGTTGGTCTAAAATATCTGAAATATTTAGGCTTATCAACTTTAGGAATAAGTACAATGGAAGTAGAGTTAAATTTGGATGAAATCCTACCTGAGGTCCTCGATTCTTTAATAACACTTAATGGGTCTTTCCCCAACACATCAATGGAATCCAAAAAAAATTCAGCGGTCCATCCGTCCGGATCAATAATCCTTTCCTTCTTACATTTACCAAGTGTAGCTTACATCTCTTCCATGGTTACATGAGCAAACAGGTTTTCATTGTCTTATGAATTTATCCATATAAGAAAGACTAAGTAGGAATGTACAATATCAACAATATTATTTCCAACTAGTTCAGAATAAATTTCTTTAAAAATAAATAACACCTTCCCCAACCACATTTTCAAAACCCCTAATAATATTTCTTTCTCCCTTATTAAGCTCCCATTAGGTATTTCTTCTCTTTATTTCATTAGAAAACTTATGGAAATATGTTGAGTTCTCATCCCCAGGGATAACCATGTTGAACTACTTTTTATCCTCCATTCAACTTCCTTCTCCCTCAAAATACAATTCCTAGTCAATTCTAGTTGTGTTAATTTACGCTTTGTTTCTTCTTTACTTGGACCAATGTCACTTTCAAAACATTCCTTGATACCTAGTTCCACCTACTTTAGTTTCATATCTCTACTTTTTATGTGATAAATGGACCATTCAATGGCCAACTTCCTCATCACTCTCAGGGAATTAAAAAACTTCTTGCTACAAGAAAGATCAATTGATTCATCATAATTCTTCTAGCTTGATTTTATCAAATTAACAAAATTGTGATCTTCCAACCAATGGTGATTAAATTTAAAAGAATATGTTGGATTTCTCTCCCCTTTATCCATTTGTAGCAGAATAGGTAGATGATTTGATCCTCCACCTGTCTCTCTCCATGATCTACATCTTTACATGTTCCTCAAAATCTCACCAAATAACAAACAATCTATCATCCTTTTAGTTGTTGTTGCCACCCTAGTTGTTTGATTGAACCAAGTAGTTTTACATTCAACAAGTTCTACATCAATTAAATCATTCACTTATAATTTATTTAGGAAGTAGTATTGTAATGGATATAGTCTATCCCTCTCCATGCAAACTTCATATCTATGTAGAGTAAAATTCAAATCCCCAACCAACAAGAAGGGGAAAATGTTTTCTACCAAAGATCTTATCCCAAAAATACATCCTCTATGTATAAGGTCCATACAGGTTAAAGTTAGTATTTTTTAGGTATAATTCCTTACTAATAAAAGAAGTCCCCGTAATAGAATTCATAGAGAAAGAATATATGAGCTCCAAATCCCATTTCAATCATGTAACAATCCCACCAAGAAGACCACACCCATCACTCCAAAATTAATTCCAATATTTGAGCAACACCTTCATACATTCATCCAAAACCAAACCACTACACATCGTTTCTTCAATATCTAGAATATCCTGATATTGAATCCTAACTAACCTAACGAGGGCCATTTTTTTGTTGTTGGCCAACCCATGCCAATTGAGAGAAAGAATTATCATGGGGTAACCCTCCCAATGGGATGATCTCTAAGCACCCTTAAAATAAACAAAGTAGCCTTCCTCGAACTATTATTTTCCCTATGAACAGACTTATTTAGAACCATCTTCCCTTTTGTTGATGTTATAAACCATATCCCTCCAGTAGACAAACCACCTTCCCCTCCAATGCTCCCTTTAGGTATTAATGCATACTGATTAGAATCGTCCCATTTATCACCATTGGTAACCTCCTTTACAAATAGAGGGCTTAAACTATGAGAGAAAACCCTAATATTCCTTTTACAATCCCTCAAATATTTTGCATGGGAAATATTGATTTTACTCTCTTAAGAAATATTCACAACATAACTATAATTTTCAATAAGAAGAATTTCTAACAATAACTTGCTTGATTCCTTGGACGAAACCCCAATTATGATCTTATCCATATTATCTAGATTTAATGTAGGAAAATCCTTTGTGAGCAACATCCTTGAATCATCCTTGGGAAAAAACTCCCCAACCATCTATGTATCTCCTAGAGTAATACCATGTGTCGCTTTCACATTAACCCATTTTCTTTTTATTGCAATTTTTGAAGGCAGTTTGACCTCCAATTGAATAGGACATACTTACCAAGGGTTCTCTTTCCCTTGCATTCCAAATTGAAAATCCTCTTTCCCATCCGTCAAACTGACTTCCTCTAAGCTCGCAACCTTGCTCTGCCAAACTTTTTTCCTAAATTTTACAGCATTGTCTCTAATTACATGCCCGTAAAAGTGGTATCTCACACATATGAAAGGAACATTAACATTGTGTAATGTCCTCTTTTAATTAAATCACCCAGAGACACATGTTAAACTATGTTATTCTCATTGGTTTGAGCAAGTATTGTAAAATGGAATAACGGTGGATGAATATCACTAGGAGAATAAAGGAACATCACTTCAATGTTATTAGATCATCACTAGATTGTAGAAGGCGAGTGGAGCAAATATTAGAAAGCATGCAGAGCATGCATGCCTTATTTCATCTTGCATAAGTCAACAACAAATCAAAATTGCATATATGCAAAAGCAAAGTCATGCGAACTTTAAAAGTTACAACCAAACCCTAAAATCTATATAAGAAGACAGGTCGAACCAAAAAGGAATCCATGATTATTATTCACTTTTGAGATTGGTTACAAGAGAAGCAACAACAATAGTCACAACAACAAGTTGGGGTTGGGGGTGTGATCCAACAACTAACAGGTGTTTTCGGTAGTGAAATATAGATTCCTTAATAACTTCTAGATTGATCAA
The DNA here is from genome assembly GCA_001517045.1 of Pseudotsuga menziesii. Taxonomy (NCBI): domain Eukaryota; kingdom Viridiplantae; phylum Streptophyta; class Pinopsida; order Pinales; family Pinaceae; genus Pseudotsuga; species Pseudotsuga menziesii. The sequence continues at coordinate 110,093 of LPNX010024722.1, read as the reverse complement.
TCAGATATATCAATATCTCTTCACCGCATTCATTCTTCTATAGAGATCAAGAATACAACGAACGACAATACTACTGAGTCACGTTTTACTATTGGGAAATAGCTGGAAATACCCAACACAATTCACTTTGATCCAAAGAGTCATAAGTTCGTCTGCATGTAACTATAATTCTTCTTAGCATTCTCATATTACTATACTGGGGGGTTATCATACCATCTTTTGAACATCCATAGAATATACTAGCATAAACGTGCGAGAAGGAGGGTGTCACCCATTCAAAGGAAAACAATTCGCTAGCTTCCAAGAAGGAGGAAAATCTTATGCATGTGTCAACAATTACCTCCATATAGTCCATATAACTCTTCCTAGAAAGTTTCAGCAACACCGACCAAGTATTAAAGTTGTTCTGAGGAGATCTCTATCATAGGAGGGCATTTTTATTATGCATGGGTGTCACCTCTGAGCATGCATCAACGTTTTGGAGATCTAGTGGATGCATGGCATGCATGTTTTTTTTATACTGAGGAATATTCACAACCATTAATATTGGTATGTTACTAAATTCTTACTGATCCCTATTTCCTATTTTATCTCCATATCTATCATTTTTAGGGTTTTTTTGGCACGTAACCTATTTGCATGCAAAATAAATTATTTCTTAAACCACCTGAAACACATAAAAATATAAACAAACCATCATTGCCTATTGGTATAAAGGATAGAATATAAGTTTGAATATTAAAGTGGTATTAGAGCACGTTCCTTGCTAGTTGTGGGCTAGAACATGAACGATAAATGAATACAAAAGAAATGGCTTTTGTGACTTATAGAAGAAGGAAGGCAAGTTAAACAGAGGATCTAGAATTTGAAGAGATTGAATTGGAAGACACAAATTCATACATTGACCCAATATGGATATGCTATGGTAGAGGAAATGGAACAAGGGAATATGAAGACACAATGGTATTCCATAGCTTGGTTAGCGTCTTAAATGACTTAGCTAAGGGACAAAAAGAGGTGATACATGCTATAAACATGTTGGTTCTTAAGTAAAAAATAGGGTCAGATTAGTATACCCATTTCAAGGAGAGATAGAGAATCCACCAGTAGTAGCAGGAAACATGCCTACACTCATATGAAGAACACTCCTCACATATACAACAAACCTTCCACACCTACTATGTCTCACTTTTTTGGAAAATTCCATCGCAGCACCAGTCATTCCAGTTGAACCTGCTGAACCATTTGGGGCTTATCAACAAGAATACATGCATTTGGTAGATGATTTCCATCCATCTATGCCATTCTCAAACTTCTACGATCTGAAAATAAAGAATCGACAAAGGAATTTTAATAGAGGTTTTACCCAAAACTATGAATTGCAGAAGATAGTAAGCAGGTTGACCATTCCTAATTTTGATGGATTTCACGGTTGTTCAGTGATAATATGGGACCTGAAGTTGAAAACTTATTTCCAACTAAACCCTATGACAGAGACAGGTGCCATTAAATTGGCTATCTTACATTTAGACGGAGATCCTTCATGACTTGTAGTACCATGGGTTAGTGTCATTTGGTCACAACACCATTACTTCATACATCAATTTCACACAGAGGCTCATGGGGTGTTTTGATAAGAGGGATCTAGAGATACATTTTAGAGAGCTAGAAAAACTTCAATAAACTAGAATATCTGAGGCCTTCTTATCATATTTTCAAAGAGTAGCAGTTATGGTGACATATGTATCTGAGGGAACGTTGTAATGTCATTTACACAAGCTTTGAAAAATCCTTTACATGGTTTAGTGAAAGCCTACAAACCATCCACTTTACAGGATTCCATAAGTAGAAACCGAGACCTACAAGGCTGTGTGCCGAAGAACAAGCCTCCACAACAACCTACCATTTCACCGAAAAATAAGGAAAAGACAGTTCCATGGAAGGAATGGTTGAACAAGGACACACAACTAGATTTGAGAAGGAATAAATTATGTTTCAATTGCAATAAAACTTGGGTACCCGACCATAGATCTATGGGTAAAGGGAAGGTCCACCTCATTGAAGTAATTTCAGGTCGCACTAAGGAATATGAATTGGAGTGGAAATAGGATGGAGAATTGCATAGTATAGAGTTGGAACAATTTCCATAAAGAGAAACTATCTCTACCCTCACAGGAGTCCCCACCTTCCATACTATCGGGATCAGGGGAAGTATCCAGGGACAACATGCCATTACTTTGATTGATGGTGGGGCCACCCAAAAATTTATAAATTCCTCTTGGGTAGAGAGGAAAATATTTCCCACCAAGGACTTTGAGGGATTTACTGTTCTCATGGTTGGTAAGCACATGATGAAATGCACATAGAGGATACCTTAGTTGCAGGTACAACTTCAGAATTATACATTGGTTGATGACTTTTATGTGGTAGATGTCCCAGACACGAGCATTGTTTTTGGAGTACAATGGTTGTACTCAATTGGGAAATACTCAACAAATTACCAAACATTAGAGATGGAGTTCTTAGCACTAGATGGGAAAATGGCAGTCCTAAGGGAAATTCCCAATGAGGCTTCAGGGTCAGCTACATCAAAGGGAATGGCCACCAAATTTAGGCATGAGGGAAAGATTCACACGAAAATATGGCCAACTCAAACACATAAGACTTCAAGGAGGGACCAATGGTATAAAAGGGGCTTTCTGGGTATACCTCCACACAAAAGTATGATACACACTAGGGAATTTAGACAAGGATACAAATATAGGACGTTCAATCCTCATAGATACCGAAGAAGATACAAGGGGGGAATATAGAAAATGGGAGAGAAGAAACATATATTTTGAAGAAAAAGAAGAACCACCCAGCAGTGGTATAAACTGGTTGATGTAAATGGATAAGAATAGAAATGGACAAACGCTTCGGTATATTCGTCATATTTTTCTTGAGGACAAGCAATTTTGAGCAGGGAGGACCATAATGTCCTCTTTTAATTAAATAACCCAGGGACACCCATTGACCTATTTTAATCACCTAGGTTCGAGCAGGTATTAAAGAAAATGGAATAAATGAGGACTAATATCACTAGGAGTAGAAAGGAACATCACTTCAATGTTATTAGATCATCAATAGATTGTATAAGGCCAGTGGAGCAGATATCAACAAGCATGCGGAGCATGCAAGCCTTATTGAATCTTGCATAATTCAACGAGCAATTAGAATTGCATGCATGTAAAAGTAAAGTCATGCAAACCCTAAAATCTATATAAGAAGATAAGTCAAACCAAAAAAGGAATCCATGATTATTATTCACTTTTAATATTGGTTACAAGGGAAAAAATAACAGTATCCACAACAACAAGTTGTGGTTGGGGGCATGAGCCAAAAACTAACAAGTGTTTTCAGCAGTGAAATCTATATTCCCTAATCACTTCTAGATAGATCACTCAAATCTATCACTATCTCTTTAATGCATTCATTCTTCTGCAAAGATCAAGTATACAGTGAAGGAAAAGATTACAAAGTCATGTTTTATTGCTAGGAAATAGATGGAAATACCCAGAACAATTCACTTTGATCCATAGACTCATCATTTCTTCTGCATGTCACTATCATTCTTCTCGACACGATCATATTACTATACTGGGTAATTATCAAACCATATTTTGCACATTCGGAGCAGATACCAGCATAAACATGGGAGGGAATCATCCTTTTAGAAGAAAACAATTTGCTAGTTACCAAGAAGGAGGAAAATCTTATGCACGTGTTAGCAATTATCTTCATATAGGCCATATAATTCTTCCTAGAAAGTTTCAGCATTATAAACCAAGTAGTGAATCTATTTTGAGGAGATCTCTATCAAAGGAGGAAATTTTTATTATGCATGGGTGTCACCTCTAAGAAGGCATCAATGTTTTGGAGATCTAGTGGATGCATGGCATGCATGTCATTTTTATACTGAAGAATATTCACATCCATTAATATTGGTATGTTATGAAATTCTTACTGAGCTCTATTTCCTATTTTATCTCGATATCTATCATTTTTAGGGTTTTTTTGGCACGTAACCTAATTGCATGCAAAATTAATTATTTCTCAAAATACATGAAACACATAAAACTATAAACAAACCATCATCACCTATTGGTATAAAGGATAGAATATAAGTTTGAATATTATAGTGGTATTAGAGCATGTTCCTTATTAGTTGTGGGCTAGAACATGAACAGTAAATGAATGCTGAAGAAACTGCTTTTGTGACTTATAGAAGAAGGGAGGGCAGGTACAAAGAGGATTGGGAATTTGAAGAGATTAAATTGGAAGACACATATTCATACATGGACCCAATAGGAATATGCTATGATAGAGGAAAGGGAACAAGGGAAGATGAATATATAATGGCATTCTAGAGCTTTGTCAGCGCCTTAAATGACTTAGTTAAGGGACAGAAAGAGGTGTTACATTCTATAAAAATGTTGGTTCTTAAGTCAAAACATGGTTAGAATAGTCTACACATTTCAACAAGAGATAGAGGATCCACTAGTAGTAGTAGGGAACATGCCTACACTCATATGAAGAACAGTCCTCACATATACAACAAACCTTCGAGACCTAATATGCCTCACGTTCTAGAAAATGCCATTGTAAGACCAGTCATGCCAGTTGAACCTAGTGAACCATTTGGGGCTTATCTACAAGAATACATGTATTTGGGAGATAAGTTCCATTCAGTTAAATGTAATTCTCAAACTTCTGCAATATGAAAATAAAGAACCGACCACGGAATTTTAATAGAGAGTTTACCCAAAACTATGAATTGCAGAAGACAGTAGGCATATTGACCATTCCTAATTTTGATGGATCTTACAGTTTTTAGGCGACAATATGCGTCCAGATTTTGGATATTTATTTCCAACTAAACCCTATGATAGAGATAGATGCCATTAAATTGTCTATCTTACATTTAGACGGAGAGGCCCATGAGTGGTGGTACCATGGGTTAGTGCCATTGGGTCATGACACCACTACTTTGTACAGTGATTTCATAGAGAAGCTCATGCGGAATTTGATAAGAGGGATCCTGATCTACATTTTAGAGAGCTATAACAACTCAAACAGACTAGCAGATCCGAAGCCTTTGTATCAGAGTTTCCAATAGTAGCAATTATGGTGATAGATGTATCTGAGGGCAGGTTGGTCATCTTATTTACATTAGATTTGAAAGATAATTTATGTGGGTAATTGAAAGAATACAAACCATCCACTTTATAGGATTCCATAAGTAGAACCCGAGACCCACAATATTTTGTGCCCAAGACGAAACCTACACAACAACCTACCAATCAGCCAAAAAGTAAGGAAAATACAATCCCACAGAAGAAATGGTTGAACGAGGACACCTGGCGAGATTTGAGAAGGAAGAACTTATGTTTCAATTGCAATGAACCTTAGGTACCTGATCAAAGATGTATGGGTAAAGGGAAGGTAAACCTCATTGAAGTAATTTCAGATAGTAGTGAGGAAGATGAATTGGAGCAGAAATAAGATGGATAATTGCATACTATGATTTTGGAACAATTTCCAGACAGAGAAATTATCTCTACCCTCACAGGAGTCCCCACCTTCCATACTATTAGGATCATAGGAAGTATGCAGGGACATCGTGCCATTGCTTTGATTGATGGTGGGGCCACCCACAACTTTATAAATTCCTCTCGGGTAGAGAGGAAAATATTTCCCACCAAGGTCTTTGAGGGATTTACCATTGTCATGGTTGGAAATCCAAGGATCAAATACACATAGAGGATACCTTTGTTACACGTACAACTTGGGAGTTATACATTGGTCGATGAATTTTATATGGTAGATGTGGCAAACACGAGCATTGTTTTGGGAGTACAATGGTTGTACTCAATTGGAAAATACTCAGCAAATTACCAAACATTAGAGATGGAGTTCTAAGCACCAAATGGGAAAAGGGTAGTCTTAAGGGGAATGACCAATCAAGCTTCAGGTTCAGCTACATCAAAGGGAATGGGCACCATATTCAGGCATGAGGATAAGACTCACACGAAAATACGGCCAACTCCAACACATAAGACTTCAAGGAAGGACTTGTGGTATAAAAAGGTATTTTCGGGTAGACCTCCAAACAAACTTATGATGGAAATTAGGTAATTTGGACGAGGAACCAAGCCTAGGATGTTTAATCCTCACAGGTACCCAATAAGATATAAGGAGGGAAGATAGAACATGGGAGAGAAGAAACATAAATTTGAAGAAAAAGAAGAACCAACCAGCAGTGGTATAAACTGGTTGATACAAATGGACAAGAATAAAAAGGGACAAATGATTTGGTATATTGGTCGAATATTTATTGAGGACAAAAAATTTCGAACACGGATGACAATAATGTCCTCTTTTAATTAAATCACCCAAATACATTCGTTAACCTATTTTATTCCTATAGGTTCGAGCGGGTATTAAAGAAAAGTGAATAACTGAGGACTAATATCACTAGGAGATGAAAGGAACATCACTTCAGTGTTATTAGGTCATCAATATATTATATAAGGCCAGTGGAGTAGATATCAACAAGCATGTGAAGCATGCACGCCTTATTTCATCTTGCATAAGTCAACGATCAATTAGAATTGCATGCATGCAGAAGTAAAGTCATGCAAACAATAAAAGCTACATGCAAACCCTAAAATCTATATAAGAAGATAAGTTGAACCCAAAATGCATCCCTTATTATTATTCACTTTTGGGATTGGTTACAAGAGAAGAAATAAAAATAGTGACAACAACAAGTTGGGGTTGGTGGCGTGAGCCAACAACTAACACGTGTTTTAAGTAGTGAAATCTATCTTCCCTAATCAATTCTGGATAGATCACTCAAATCTATCAATAGCTCTTGACCACATTCATTATTCTACAGAGATAAAGCATACAGTGAAGGAAAATATTACAAAGTCACATTTTAATGCTAGGAAATAGACGGAAATACCGAGAACAATTCGCTTTGATCCAGAGGCTCATCATTTCTTTTTCATGTCACTATCATTCTTCTTGGCAGGTTCATATTACTATACTAGATGATTATAAGACCATATTTTGCACATCCGGAGTAGAGACTAGCATAAACGTGGGAGAAGGAGGGCATCACCCATTTAGAAGAAAACAATTAACTAGCTTCCAAGGAGGAAAATCTAATGCACGTGTTAGCAATTATCTTCAAATAGGCCATAAAACTCTTCCTAGAAAGTTTCAGCATCATTGGCCAATTATTAAATCTATCCTGAGTATATCTATATCAAAGGAGGGCATTTTTATTAGGCATGGGCGTCACCTCTAAGCACGCATCAACGTTTTGGAGATCTAGTGGATGCATGTGTTTTATATCTTTAAGAATATTCAAATCCATTAATATTGGTATGTTACTAAATTCTTACTTAGTCCTATTTCCTATTTTATCTCTATATCTATCATTTTTAGGGTCTTTTTGGCACGTAACCTATTTGCATGCAAAATCAATTATTTCTCAAAACACTTGAAACATATAAAACTATAAACAAATCATCATTACCTATTGGTATAAAGGATTTGGTAAAAGTTGAGATATTACAGTGGTATTAGAGCATATTCCTCGCCAGTTGTGGGCTTTAAACTAAACAATGAATGGATCCATAAGAAACTACTTTTGTGACTTATAGAAGAAGGAAGGGAAAGTACACAGAGGATCTAGAATTTGAAGAGATTAAATTAGAAGACAATGATTCATACATGGACCTAATAAGGATACAGTCTAATAGAAGAAATGGACAAGGGAAGAAGAAGATATAATGACATTCCAAAGCTTGGCTAGCACCTTAAATGACTTAGCTTAGGGACAAAAAGAGGTGTTACATGCTATAAGCAGGTTGATTCTTAAGCCAGAATAGGGCCAGAACAGTCTACCCATTTCAACAGGAGATAGAGGATCTACTAGTAGTAGCAGGAAACATGCGTACACTCATATGAAGAACACTCCTAACATATACACCAAACCTTCCATACCTACTATGCCTCACTTTCTGGAAAATTCCATCGTAGGATGAGTCATGCCAGCTGAACCTAGTGAACCATTTGGGGCTTATCTACAGGAATACAAGGATTTGGGAGATGATTTCCATTAAGCTATGCCATTCTCAAACTTCTACAATATGAAAAGAAAGAACCAACCAAGGAATTTTAATAAAGGGTTTACTTAGAACTATGAAATGGAGAAGAGAGTAGGCAGGTTGACCATTCCTAGGTTCGATGGATCTCACGATTGTTTGGAGAGAATATGGGTCCAGAATTTTGATACATATTTCCAAATAAGCCCTATGACAGAGATGGATTCCATTAAATTGGATATCTTACATTTAGACGAAGGGGCTCATGAGTGGTGGTACCATGGGTTAGTGACACTAGGTCACGACACCAATACTTCATACAGTGATTTCACACAAAGGCTCATGGGGATGTTTGATAAGAGGGATCCGAAGATACATTTCAAAGATCTAACACAACTCAAACATACTAGTAGTTTCGAGGCCTTCATATAATAGTTTCAGAGAATAGAAGTTATGGTGATGGATGTATCTGAGGGAAGGTTGGTCATGTTATTTACATAAGCTTTGATAGAGAATTTACATGGGTGGGTGAAAGCCTACAAACCATCCACTTTATAGGATTGCATAAGTAGCGCCCGAGGCCCACAAGATTCTGTGCCCAAGAACAAGCCTCCACAACAACCTACCAATCCACCAGAGAATAAGGAAAATACAGTTCCACTAAAGGAATGGTTGAATGAGGACGCACAACGAGATTTGAGAAGGAAGAAATTATGTTTCAATTGCACAGAAACTTGGGTACTTGGACACAGATGTATGGGTAAAGGGAAGGTACACCTCATTGAATTACTTTCCTATAGAAGTGTTGAAGATGAATTAGAGTAGAAATAGGATGGAGAACTCCATAGTACAGAGTTGGAACAATTGGCATAGAGAGAAACTATCGCTACCCTCACAGGAGTCCCCACCTTCCATACCATCAGGATCAGGGGAAATATTCAGGGACAACGTGCCATTGCTTTGATTGATGGTGGGGCCACCCACAACTTTATGGATGCATCTTGGGTAGAGAGGAAAAGTTTTCCCACCAAGTCATTTGAGGGCTTTACCATTGTCATGCATGGAAATCACATGATGAAATGCATATAGAGGATACCTTAGTTATAGGTAAAACTTGTGGATTATACATTAGTATAGGAATTTTATGTGTAGATGTGCTAGAAATGAGCATTGTTTTGGGATTAAAATGGTTGTACTCAATTGGGAAATACTAAAAAAAATACCAAACATTAGAGATGGAGTTCCTGTCACCAGATGGGAAAAGGGTAGTCCTAATGGGAATTCCCAATGAAGCTTCACGATCAGCTACAACAAAGGAAATGACCACCATATTCAGGCATGAGGACAAGACTTGCATGAAAATATGGCCAACTCCAACACATAAGACTTCAAGCAAGGACCGATGGTATAAAAAGGGTCTTCTAGGTAGATCTCCAAAAAAAAGTATGATGCACACTAGGGAATTGGGACAAGGAGCCAAATATAGGATGTTAAATCCTCACAAGTACCCAAGAATATACAAGGGGGGAATATAGAACATAGGAGAGAAGAAACATAAATTTGAAGAAAAAGAAGAATCACCTAGTAGTGGAATAAACTGGTTGATACAAATGGAAAAGAAGAGACAGGGGCAAATGATTCGATATATTGGTCAGATGAGGACAAGCAATTTCAAGTGGGGAGGACCATCATGTCCTCTTTTAATTAAGCCACCCAGAGACACCCGTTAACCTATTTTAATCCCATAGGTTTGAGAAGGTATTAAAGAAAAGGGAATATCTAAGGACTAATATAAGCAGGAGCAGAAAGGAACATCACTTCAATGTTATTGGATCATCAATAAATTGTAGAAGGGCAATGGAGTAGATATCAAAAAGCATGCAGAGCATGTAGGCCTTATTTCATCTTGCATAAGTAAATGAGCAATTAGAATTGCATGCATACAAAAGTAAAGTCATGCAAACCCTAAAAGTTACATGCAAACCCTAAAATATATATAAGAAGATAAGTTGAACAAAAAAGGAATCCATGATTATTACTCACTTCTAAGATTGGTTACAAGATGTCACATACCCAAGATTTGCAAAAACATTTTATGTTTGGGAAGACATTATGTTTTAATTTTATTATAAAGTTTGTAATTATTGACCAAGTGGGGTCAAGGATAATTGTATTTAATTGATAAATATTTTATTAATTAATAAATAAAAGATGAGAAAAAATCTTAAGGAGGATGTTAAATGAGTGTCTACTGGCCACTTGGTGGAATAGGCTAGGTTGAGAGTAGATTGACACTTGGCAGCATCCTCAAACTACTTCTAGTTGTCGCAGGAGGAAACTTCCCTGTTTTTGTGGTCATGTTCCCTAAGAAAGTGGAACAAGAGAAGGTGGCTCATTAAGTGAAAAATTGACCCAAAATACCTAGGCATGCTGATAAAACTACCCATCGAATTTAGTTGAGGCTGCTCATTCTTTACTTATGAAATTTCTGAGTGAAATTTTGTGCACAAGAGATTCGATGGAGGGGAGAGGAAGAAGTTTTTGAGTGGGAAAGAGCTGGCTTACTAAACTACTATAGGTATTTTGGGCTGAGTTCTTACTACTACAGGTAGAAGTATTACTGTTGATTATTCTGAGGAATTGCAGGGGTTTCTAAACCTATTCTCGCATCTAGTGCTTTCAACCAGGTGGACCAGTAGACAGGCTCGGGGGTCCTAATATTTGCAGCTTAGCTGTCTTCAGGAGTGTTTGGGAGGAATGGGCTCCATAGGTTGTTGTCTCTGTTGGTTGTGGAGTCTAATCTTCCAGATCTATATATATTATTCAGTTGTGTTTGTACCCCAGGTGTATTGTACACTCATTCCCCTTGCCTTGGGGTTTAGGGAAGTGCCTTGAAAAAGGGGGTTCAGGGGAAACACCCTCAAGACACAGGGGTTTGGGGGCATCACCCCCGAGACATGGGGGTTTGGGGGCAGCGGCCTCGAGAAACGAGGGTTCGGGGGCGAAGCCCCCGAGAAATTTTTTTGGGATGTGTGTTGGCCAACAGTATTCCGGACCCATGGTATTGGGTTAACCCTAGAATTTTTCCATTGTATTTCCCTTATAAATGAAATAATTGTAAAACGATTGAATATGGTGTTGTATTGTATTGGAAGAGAGCCTGTGAGAGCATGAAGAGGAAGTGCAACGGTTTTGCTGCAGGGTGTATCCCTTCATCTTTCTAGACTCTAATAAAATGACTGGAAATTTCTTTATGGATGTAGCCCATCCTTTGGGTGAACCACATTATATCTGTGTCTCTCTGTAATGTTTTAATGTGTTTTGCATCTTCTTTATTGATTTAACTGTATATCTGTTATTGCTTTGTGGTCCTGTTTTCTAACAATTGGTATCAGAGCCAAAAGGTCTATTTGGTTGGTAAACTCGTAGGAAAGAAGGGTTCCTGGTTCAAGTGGGAGCAACGGCGGAAGAAGGAAAGTTTAGGGTCGAGAAATTTAACGGCCAAAACTATCAGTTATGGAAGATGCGAATGGAGGACTATCTATACCAGAAGGATCTGTACCTACCATTGGGTGAAAAAGAAAAATAGTCGGCGGCTATGAAGGATGAAGAATGGGAGGTTCTTGAAAAAAAGGAACTGGGAACAATACAGCTGTGCCTAGATTCATCGGTGGCCTTCAATATTTCGAAAGAAAAAACAATAGAGGGTGTGATGAGCGCATTGAGTAAGCTCTATGAAAAACCCTCGGCTTCTAACAAGGTATTTTTAATGAAGCGTTTATTTAATATGAAGATGTCGGAAGGTGGATTTGTTACTGACCATTTAAATGAGTTTAATACACTTACCAGTCAGTTAAGTTCAGTAAAAGTGAACTTTGATGATGAGGTTAGGACTCTTCTAATCTTGTGCTCATTGCCAGAAAGCTGGAATAGCTTGGTCATGGATGTAAGTAACTCTATCCCTAGTTCAAACACTCTTAAGTTTGATGATGTTGTTGGTGTTATTCTTAGTGAGGAAATGCAAAGAAAAATCATAGGTGAGACATCAGGTAATGCGTTGACCATGGAGAGCAGAGGGAGACAAAACGAGAGAGGAAGGAGCCCAAGAAATTGCGGCAAGTCTAAAAAGGGAAGATCCAAGTCCAAATTCAGAAGACAGAGTGTTGGAACTGTGGTAAGAAAGGATATCTGAAGAAAGACTACAGAGATCTAAAGAAAAAAGGAGACAGACAACAAGACACTACTCAGGAAGCGAATGTAGCAGGTGATGTGTTACAAGATGCTTTGATTCTTGCATTAGATAATACTAGTAATTACTGGGTAGTAGATTCAGGGGCTTCATGTCATGTGACACCCCATAGGAAATTCTTTCATGATTATGTTCAAGGTGATTTTGGGCATGTGTTATTGGGGGATGATGAACCATGTATAATTGTTGGAAAGGGTAAGGTATGGATTAAGCTAAATAATGGAAATGACTGGTTGCTAAAGGATATAAGGCACATTCCTACTATGAAAAGAAACTGATCTCAACATGGTAGTTGGGAGATGGCAGTTGTTTGTCTACATTTGGATAAATGTGATGGAAGGTCACTAAAGGATTAATGGTAATTGCAAAAGGAGATAGGATAGGTACGTTATATTTATGTCCTCATAATACTAATATTCTATCTCTGTAGCTTCCATAGAAACAGGTGTGGCGCTATGGAATCATAGGCTTGGCCACATGAGTGAGAAGGGGATGCAGATTCTCTACTCAAGGAAACTGCTTCTAGATCTGAAGCAGGTAAGTTTGGAATTCTGTGAGAACTGTGTTTATTGAAAACAGAAGAGAGTTAGATTTCTTCAGGTTGGGAAACAAAAGAAGAGTGAAAAGTTAGAGCTTTTCCATATAGATGTATGGGGACCAGCTCAGGTACAATATATTGGTGGCTCTAGTTATTATGTTACTTTTATTGATGATGCAACCAGAAAAAATTGGGTTTATTGCATTAGACAGAAATCTGATGTGTTTGATACTTTTAAGAAGTGGAAAGATTTGGCTGAGAATGAGATAGGAAAAAGGTTGAAATGTCTCAGATATGATAATGGAGGTTAGTACTACAGTAAGGATTTTGAAAGTTACTATTCACACAATGGGATTCGCAGAGAGAAGACAGTCCCTGGAACACCACAAGCAAATGGTGTGTTAGAAAGGATGAACATAACGATCATGGAGCGTGCAAGGTGTATGAGATTGCATGTAGGGTTGCCCTTACAATTTTGGGCTGATGCTGTAAACACTGTTGTTTATTTAATAAATAGAGGGCCTTTAAGCGCTTTGGATGGTGGCATTCCGTAGGAGGCATGGACAGGTAAACAGGTAAAATACTCGTTTCTAAGAACTTTTGGTTGTGAAGCATTTGGCCATATTAATAAAGATGATAGAATAAAGCTTGAGGCTAAATCCAAGAAATGTACCTTTATTGGATACGGGGTTGATGATTTTGGTTATCGCTTATGGGATCTTAAAATTCACAAAATCATTAGGAGTAGAGATGTAGTATTCAACGAAAAGGTCATGTACAAAGATCAGTTGCAGGGAAAGAAAGAAGAAAAGGAACATTAGACGAAATTTCAACTCAAAATGGTCCTTTGAACTTTGATTCAAATTCCATGTCATCATGTGTTAGCCAAGGAAATTGCTTTAAATTACAAATACCGTATAGGTCTTAAACGCTTTTTTAATATAAATTTGAGGAAGGGTATCATAAAAAAAGCTACTTTTTTGTTTGTATTTTTGACATATCTCCCTGTGTTTTTACCGAAATTTTGACCGGGAGAGCTCATTGCATGCAGAATTAACTTCTGCATCTAGCGAGTACCCACTCGGCATACTTTTGATGGACCCCGCTACCCCAAAAACAAGAAATACCTAAAAACATGTGATGATGATGTCATCATCATGTTTTTTTTTTAGGTATTTCATGTTTTTGGGGTAGCGGGGTCCGTCAAAAGTATGCTGAGTGGGTACTCGTTGGATGCAGAATTTAAATCCGCATCAAATGATCTCTCCTGATCAAAATTTGAGTAAAAACATGGGGATATATGTAAAAAATACAAACAAAAAAATAGTTTTTTTCTTTTCTTCCTCCAAAATTAATAAATATTATTTTATTATTTTAACTATTATTTTATTAATTCTTTTTAGGAGGCCCATTTTGAGTTGAAATTTCCTCTAATGAACAAAGAGTACACAATGCTTAATGAAATCAAAGAAAATGAAGTTCCAAAAGCACTAGAAAATCAAGAGCAATAGCAGGTACCTGAAACTCTTGCAACTATAAGAAAGTCTACCAGGTTAAGTAGACCCCCTGAACGATTCTCTCCTTCACTGTATTATTTATTGATGACTGATTCTAGTGAACTAGAATGTTTTGAAGAAGCAATGCAGGTAGAAACTAGAAAGAAGTGGGAGCAAGGCATGGATGAGGAGATGGACTCATTGGTAAGAAACTAGACTTGGGATCTGGTTAAGTTGCCTGTAGAAAAAAGAGCATTGCAGAATAAATGGGTTTACAGGTTGAAGGAAGAAGATGGAGGCAAGAAGTAGTACAAGGCTAGACTTGTTGTAAATGGGTTTGCACAAGATAAAGGTATCGACTTTGATGAAATATTTTCTCCTGCTGTTAAAATGACTTCAGTTAGAACTATTTTAAGTCTAGTGGTGGTAGAACATTTGCATCATGAACAGTTAGATGTAAAAACAACCTTTCTCCATGGGGATTTGGAGGAACAGATTTATATCTAGCAGCCACAAGGGTATGAGGTCAAAGGGAAGGAGAATTTGGTTTGCAGGTTGAAGAAGAGCTTGTATGGCCCGAAGCAAGCTCCAAGGCAGTGGTATTTGAAATTTGATAAGCTTATGATAGAAAAAGGTTATGATAGATGTCATTCTGACCACTGTGTTTATTTGAAGAGGCTAGATAACAAAAGATATATTATCTTGTCATTGTATGTGGATGACATGCTTGTTGCAAGCTCTAACATGCAAGATATAAATGTGCTCAAAACAAAACTAGCTAAATCATTTGCGATGAAGCATTTGGGTGCTGCAAAGCAAATCCTTGGTATGAGAATAACAAGAGACAGGAAAAATCACAAATTGACGTTGTCTCAAGGTGAGTACATAGAAAAGGTGTTGGAGAGGTTTAGAATTTAGAATGAAAAACCATTCAGTACACCTTTGGCTAGCCATTTAAAACTAAGCAAGGATATGTGTCCAAAGACAAAGGAAGAGATATATTACATGTCCAAGATTCCCTATTCATCAGCGGTTGGAATCTTGATGTATGCCATGGTGTGCACAAGACCAGATATTGCACATGCAGTGGGAGTTGTGAGCAGGTATATGAATAATCCAGGTAAAGAACATTGGAAAGCAGTCCAGTGGATTCTCATGTATTTGAGAGGTACCACTTCACATGCATTATGTTTTGGAGGTTCAGACACTATTCTACAGGGATATGTTGATGCAGATATGGTTGGTGATAAAGACAGTAGGAGGAGCACCATAGGGTATGTGTTTACTGTAGGTGGAACAACATTAAGTTGGATTTTAAAACTGCAACAAGTTGTTGCACTTTGAACAATGGAAGCAGAGTATGTTGCTGCTACAGAGGCTAGTAAGGAGATGATTTGGTTGTATAGGTTCATGGAAGAATTGGGTAAGAAGCAAGAGAAGAGTAGGTTGTACAACAATAGTGAGAGTGCCATTCATCTTGCAAAGAACTTAGCCTTTCATTTGAGGACTAAACATATACAACTCAAGTACCACTTCATAAGATTTGTTCTAGATGAAGAACTGTTAAAACTGGAAAATATACATACTAGCCAGAATCGTGCAGACATGTTGACAAAGGGAGTAACTAAAGAGAAACTGAGTTCCTGCTCGGTTTCTATCAGCCTTCAAGCATGAAGGTGAAAATAATAAATTTTCCAAGTCCAAGGTCCAGAGCATAGTCCAGCAAGTGCAGTAGCGGTGGAGTTGTTGTGATCAGTCTCCAAGGGGGAGATTGTTTGTTGTCGAGCCTAATCTTCAAGATCTAGAGATATTATTCAGTTGTGTTTGTACCCCAGGTGTACTGTACACTCATTCCCACTGCCTTGGGGTTCGAGGCAGCGCCCCCAAGACACAGGGGTTTGGGGGATTCCCCCAAGATATGGGGGTTCCGGGGTAGCTCCCCTGAGAAACAAGGGTTCTTGGGCGGAACCCCCGAGAATTTTTTTTGGGATGTGTATTGGCCAATAGTATTGCAGACCCATGGTATTGGGTTAACCCTAGAATTTTCCCATTGTATTACCCCTATAAAAGAAAGCATTGTAAAACGACTGAGTATGGTATTGTATTGTATTGGAAGAGAGACTGTGAGAGCGTGATGAGGAAGTGCAACGGTTTTGCTGCAGGGTGTATCCCTTCATCTTTCTAGACTGTAATAAAAAGACTGGAAATTTCTTTGTGGATGTAGCCCATCGTTTGGATAAACCATGTTATAACTGTGTCTCTCTGTAATGTTTTAATGTGTTTTGCATCTTGTTTATTGATTTAACTATATATCTATTATTGCTCTGTGGTCCTGTTTTCTAACAGTCTCCTCTACTATATTACCAGGTTCTAAATGTTATTTTTATTTTCTTTATGCAAGCATAGGAACTGGAAGTTATAAATTTAGGATTTCATGCATCTATATGAATGATTCCTTTGTTAGTTAGTTAAACATTTTATTTCTCCAAAATTTCTAAATTTTGATTAAACATGTATTAGAATAAATGATTTGGGGTTAGTTTAAATTTACTGATGAATAAATTACCTGACTGTATTTTTCCACACCTTCAAGAAGGTAGTACTCTATTACAGTAGGTGAAATTAAGTTTGATGATCAAATCAAATCAAAATATGTAGGAATATGATTATTTACTTTCTACAGTTAAATCTTATAGGAATGTTAGCAAAAAGACTCCTCTATTTTAGGAGTTTCATTAGCTAAAATACATCTATAAAAATTATAAATCTAAACTACCACCAAAGAATGTTTATTAAAAATCAATACATAGTTTGGTATCTGTGTTCTTTTAACACAGTAAAATAACTAATTCTAAGTTTCAACCTAATATATAGATACATATAACTTTTAATCAATACAAAATAGGAAAATAATACAAATGGAGCAACATTTGACTTTAAACAGTAAAAAGAAACGTGGTAATAAATTAGGTTTTATAAATAATATATAGGTGAACTGCAGTAATATTGTATGATTAGTAAATATTATATTAATTAATAGTAAAAACAACTAACAATGCACAGTATGATTTAAAATATAATTACCATATTTTCTGGGTCAAAACCCTAAACAAGTAATGTATAAAGTCAAGTAAATTCTTTTTCTTTTCCCCCCAAGGTTTTTAGTATTGATAGTCGCATCCANTCTCATATATATATATATATATATATATATATATATATATATATCTAATCTATAATTGTACTAAATTGTATAAGATTGTATGTATAAAGAGTGAACAATCTATTTACTATTCAAAAAAAAACATAGTAACAATATTTAAGATCAAATACTAAAAATAATTTATTATAATAATAACCTAGTTCAAGTCACAAGGTCGAACCCTACAACCAAGAGGAATTTCTCCTCTAATATTTTCTAAACATAATCCTTTATAATTAAGAAGCCTAAAAAGAAACTTTCCTTGTTAATAAAACAAATACAGTATTATAACCAAATTTGAACTTGTGGTTTTCTTTTACAGAGTAAATTCTTTTAAAATCCTCAAATAGATACAAATAGTAATAGCCCAAAAGAATCTTCTATTTGTCTTAAAAGACTTAAAAATCACCACAAGAAACAATAATGTTTTAGAACCCCACAGTTCAAGTCATTCGAAGGATTCAAACAACACAAAAAACCATGATGTCCAAGTATGTCAAAGACTCCATTTTACACAGGAGAATGCACCCATTTTACTGATCACCCATTACAAGTTAAAAACAAAATTTTTAGAAACTGCGAAACCCTAAAAAAAACATAATCAATCGAACAAAAGAGTTCTACGAACACACGGCCTTTACCAATGAAGCATTGTTCAAATGCATGTATGGCAAGGGAGATCTCTGTAAGACAATATCTTTCAAAACCCCACACATCACCACAAAAGGAACCTCATGCATGAAACTAAGGCTTACCTGGTTGTTTGAGAAGCGTGGAGCTTTTTTCCTGAGGTATCCTTTGTCTTTCAGCTCACGGTAGCGAGATTTCACCTGTAGGAGAATTTTTCAAAAGAATGTTGAGAAATTTTAAGTTCATTTAGAAAGAAAAAAACCTATTATAGTAGTGAAATTTTCTTGGCATTTGCTGAAAGTGTTAAAACGAGTTTACCTGGAGATATTTTGACCTCGGTTGCACAGTAATTTGTTTTGCACAGCAACCCTGGCCAAGGAAAATTTTTTACCCTAGCAATAGGTTAGGAGAAACATAATCTAAGAACCTTGACGGAAATGAGAAAACCACAGTAAAATCCATGACAAAACCAAATCTCCTTACTGTCATCAAAATCCACAAAGTAAGCTGTGAGCTATAAATCCCGTAACCACACTGCTAATGCTTAGAGGTTTTCGCTTGGATGATAAGTTGGTGAAGTCACTCAGAAATCCAAATGTTGGAAACGAAGGAAATCACTCACAGAGCTAAATGATGACATCAAAGGCCCAAGAGGCCATGATCATGGCGGCACTACTCACAGCAGCAAAATTCTTGGTAAACAATGTGATAGTTTAGGGTTTGATTGTTTAAGTAGTAGGGTTTTCCAACACATCACCAACACATAAACCCTATCCACTAACTGTTAGCCATGTGGATTCCACTATGAAGCAAATCGCTTGGGTTTTGATTTGAGTTTCTTTTATAGTCCTAAATGACATCATTTTACCTATTAGCCAAACCTTTGTTAAATATTAATACTACACTCATATTCACATAATGTATACTTTTTACCTTTCCCACGGTAGATACCTAGGAAGTTAGCAAATCTATACTTTGCATAAATAATTTTTGTCCCACATACAAATGTCCAATTCTTTAACCACATAACGATACATAAGCATAGGTTACTTCATGTTTATGATCACACTTTGGGCTTATGTTAATTCCATTGCATATGAAATACTTTGGTAAAAGTAGTATTGCAAGACTTAGTTTATAGGATTTTCCTTCTATAATGTTGTTTGTAGAATTAAGATCTATTACACCAACAATAGGTTTAATTTAAGATTTACAGGTTATGTTCATAGTTTAAGATAGAGACATAAGTTTCTATCTTTGCGCATATTTTCTAAGTATTTAAGCCTTTAAATAAAAAAATATATAGGCAAACATCATCGTTTTACAATAACATAACCGATTTCAAGATTTGGAAATGAAAACAAGTTTGGCAATACCTTCATCTTTTCACAAAATGTTATTTTAAATAAGCATGCTAGCATTTTAATTTTGCAAGTTAAGATAATTAGTCTCGATCCTGAAACTGGGAACAAAACGTTTTACCTGTAAAAATGCCTGTACAAGAATCATCATTTCACTGCATTAGCTTCAAGAGTTAAGTAAGCCTCAGGCATGAATTGAAGTTACTTAATTTTAAACAGGAGACAAACTTTAGTACATTGTAAACAAACAATTGTTTTCAGCTCATACTACTTCAGATCATTACCTACTAAATCAATCTTTCAATACTTAAGCATGAATGCAGTTAGTGAATTATGCAATTATAGAAACTAATAAAGAAAATTGTTTTAGTTTCTATATTAGACCTTGTAGGATGTTAATTGTTAGCAGTTAAGTTACTCTCCTTATCAATGATATTAAACTTTAATTGTCGCAAGAAAAATTTTAAATTTTTATGAAATTTTGGGGTATTACATATGGTATCAGAGCACATGTTCAGAAAAAAGGCCTAAATGGGGCTCAAGCTGCGTAGAAAAATAGTAAATAAAATGCATGCGTACTAATTTATTATTTTTTTTGAAATGTTATTACCAGAATTTTTTTCTAAGATAGAACTGCAGGTATGGAAAGACTCGAGGAATATGTAGATGAAGGGTCCCCATTAAACAAACAAAGTAATCCTAGAAAAGAATCGACTAAGGAAGAAATAGCTAACAATTCTTCAGAATTATTACAAACTGCTAAAGAATTAAGAAATGAAATGGAATTAGTTAAAAAAGAGAAGGAAATAATTCTAAGAGCTCAAGAGGAGTTGAACCAGATACTAATGGAAAATTTTCAGAGTGAAGGGAAAAACAAATAGATAGGATCTGAAAATACGTCCTACCAACATAAAAGTAAAAAGCCCAAATAGTCTAAAATTGAAAGTAGTTCATCCTCTGAAATTTATGGTGACTCACATAGGAAGAATCATAAGTACTCTAGTGATAGCAGTGAGGATAATTACCATTCTAGAAAAAGAAAATTTAAGCCTTAAGAGGAAATTTCAAGAGAATTTAAGAAGATAAAACCACCAAATTTCAACGGTGAAACTCAGAAAAGGGAGGAAGCCAAAGCATGGATGTCTGGAATGAAGAAGTATTTCCAAATCTATAATTACTCCAACCAACTAAAAGCAAGAATGACCATTTACAACTTAACTAGAAAGGCAGATATCTGGTGGCGGTATTTAAAACAAGTAAAAGGTATTAAGGAAAAGAACATTAATTGGAGTACCTTTAAAAAATACTTTAAAATAATTTTCTATCAGAACATTATTATGAAGAGTGAGCTAAATAATTCTATGAACTGAAGTTGGGAACTATGAACATGAAGGAATTAAACAGTAAATTTTTAAGTTTACTACGTTATGTGCCTTACATTGTGGACAAGAAGGCCAAGGTGTAGCGTTTTCTGAGTTGTTTACCTTTTCACATTAAAGATAGAATTGAATACGATAACCCTAAAACCCTTGAGGAGGATATGCGAAAGAATTTTTTTTCTATGAGCAGAACCGAAAAAGGGAAAGCATGCCTAACTGAAAGGCCAAGAGGGCTAATAATTTTGAACATAAAAAGAAAGGTTTCACATCTAACAACAATTTTCAGAATAATAACACACGTAACTTTCCTGATAAGAATTTCCAAGGAAATAAAGGTAACTCACAGTCAAACCCTAATGGCCCTAGAAATAAAGAACTTGCTAATAATCACAGCAACTACGTTAAGAATAATGAACGTAAAGAACCAATAAAGTGTTGGGATTGTAATGGACTTCATTATGCATCAGTCTACCCTAACAGAAAGAAGATTTTCATCAATATTCATACACTGTAGGAGGAGACGATTGTCGGTGACTTAGTAAGGGAAATGCCCATGATCAACGCGGCGCTGGAAAACAGGTAGGTTATTTATCAAAATTCCATGGTGGAAGTATAAGGTAAGCTAAATCAAACACCCATTTCTATCTTAATTGACCCAGGGGATAGCCTGAGTTATGTTTCTCCTAGTTTAGTAAAAAAATGCAATTTATCAGTAGAAAAGTTTGCAAACTCATGGCTAGTTCAACTAGCTACAGGAGCAAAAAGAAAAGTGATTAATTTTGTAAAAGACTGCACTGTATTTATGAATCAGTTTGAAAATTCTGTGAAGCTAAATGTATTTTTGTTAGGATCTTATGATGTGTTAATTGGTATGGACTGGTTAGAATAGCATAGAGTAGTTTTGATCTGTTTCGATAAAACTTTTACATGCATAAATAATGAAGGAGAAACAATAACCATAATAGGAATTCCTAGGAAAACAACTATTAGACAAATCTCTGCCTTGCAATTAAAGAGAGTTGTTCAAAAGGGTTGTAAGGCCTTTGTTGTAACTGTAACTGATGAAGAACAAATTAATAATGAAGATAAACTAAAAATGGAAGATATTCCAATCCTGAGGGGGTATTCGGATGTATTTCCGGAAGAAATTCAGGGACTGCCTCCAAAAAGGGAATTAGATTTCACTATTGAGTTGGTACCTTATGCAGTTCCCAACACAAAATCCTGTTATCGGATGAATATATTGGAACTAAATGAATTAAAATCAAATTTAAAGGAACTTATTGATAAAAAGCATATAATACCAAGCGTGTCTCCTTGGGGAGCACCTGTCATTTTCATTAAAAAAAACGACGGTACTCTACGCTTATGCATTGACTACCGTCAACTTAATAAAAATGACCATTAAAAATAGATACCCATTTCCCCGCATAGATGATCTGTTTGATCAGTTGTGCGGAGCATCTGTATTTTCAAAGATTGATTTACAATCTGGTTATCATCAAGTCTGGATCAAAGATGAAGGCATTTTTAAAACAGGTTTTAGGACCAGATATGGTCACTATGAATTTGTTGTCATGCCATTTGGGCTCACTAATGCCCTGGATGTCTTCCTGTGTTTAGTGAATAATGTATTGCATAAGTATCTCGATAAATTCATAGTTTTTTTCATTGATGAAATTCTAATTTATTCCAAGTCTAAAGAAGAACACAAGGAGCACTCAAAAATTGTTTCACAAGAGTTAAGGGAACATCATATTTATGCTAAATTCAATAAGTGCAATTTTTTTAAAAATAAAATACAATACTTGGGGCATGTAATAACCAAAGAAGGGATCTCGATCGATCCAGAAAAGATAAAATCAATTGAAGAATGGCCAGTCCCAAAGGATGTGACT
The DNA here is from genome assembly GCA_001517045.1 of Pseudotsuga menziesii. Classification (NCBI taxonomy): domain Eukaryota; kingdom Viridiplantae; phylum Streptophyta; class Pinopsida; order Pinales; family Pinaceae; genus Pseudotsuga; species Pseudotsuga menziesii. Next base: position 87,181 of record LPNX010024722.1, on the reverse strand, counting down.
GACGTGTAATCATTCATAGGGATTACCGGTTACAATCGAAGATTCATTGAAGTGTTCTCAAGAATCACAAATCCCATAACTTCTTTACAGAAGAAAGGAAATAAATTCAAGTGGAATCAAAAGTGTGAAGAAAGTTTTAAGAAAGTTAAAAATTTATTAACTACTACACCAATCTTAAGAATTGTTGATCCTAATAAGGACTTTGTCATATGCACTGACACATGCGACGCTGGTCTAGGTGGCGTCTTAACTCAAGAAGGACACGTAATTGGATATGAGTCTAGGAAGCTAAAAATTCATGAGAAAAGCTACGCTACCTATGATTTAGAGTTGGATGTCATCATACATGATTTGAAGATGTGGTGTCATCACTTAATCGAAATAAAATATATGTTAGTGACATATAATAAGGGTTTAAAATATTTGTTGGATCAACTAAATTTAAACGCAAGGCAAGCTAGGTGGCTAGCTTTCCTTAGCGAGTATGATTTTGAGATCCAACATATTAAGGGAAAAGAAAATAAGGTTGTTGATGCTCTAAGTAGAAATGCAAGACTGAACTTTATAGCAACAATCAGCTCTTATAAAATATATTTAGAAGATAAGCTAGAGGAAGGAGTAAAATTGGATGAAAAGTACCAGAAATTACAAGCTAACGTGGCAGAAAATTTAACTGAAAGTTTTAGTATAGGGTATAGTCTAAATGAAAAAGAATTTCTACTTTATAAAAACAGGTTGTATATACCTAATGTACCTAAAATTAAGCTACTGGTTTTAAATGAAATACATAAGACTCCTTATTCAAGACATCCTGGTTATCAAAAGACTATAACCATGTTATGAAATGATTATTTTTAGCCAAATATGAAGAATGAACTGGCATAATACATTGCCAAGTGCTTTGAATGTCAACAGGTTAAGACTGAACACCAGCATCCATCCGATTTATTACAACCTTTACCCATCCCTAGCTGTAAATGGGAAATAGTCAGTCTTGATTTTATTATAGGTGCACCTAGTAATCAGAATCAGAATGATTCGATAATGGTAGTCATCGATAAATTCAGTAAAGTAGCTCATTTTATACTAGAAAATACCACCTATAAGGCTGCTAATATTTCTGATATATTCATGAAACAAATATTTCGTTTGCATGGGATACCGAAAGTTATAATTTCTGACAGAGACCCTAAGTTTAGGGGAAATTTCTGGAATTATTTATTAAAGGCCTGAATACTACTTTAAACTCCAGTACATCTTTTCACCCCCAGACGGATGGACAGACTGAAAGGGTGAATCGAATATTGGAAAATATGTTAAGGATGTATGTTAGAGAACAACCAGGTAAATGGGAGGATTACTTACACTTGGTAGATTTTGCTTAAAACAACCACTACCAAGCTTCAGCAAGATATAGCCCATTTGAAATTCTGTATGGCAGAAAGTGCAATACCACCATCTCATGGAGTAACCCAGTTGAAAGGTTAGAACTAGGACCTGAACTATTAAAGGAGATGGAGTTAATTGTAAAGCAAGTGCAAGGTAATTTAAATGTTGCACAAGACAAACAGAAAAGTCAAGTAGATATGAAACGAACTCAGAGAGAGTTCCGGGTGGGTTAACATGTTTTTATAAAGGTAAGGCCTAAAAAGAGTTCTTTGAAGTTAGGAAGTTGTGCTTAGTTGGGCCTTTTGAAATACTATCCAGAATAGGATAGGTGGCATATCAACTTGATTTACCGCCAAATTTAAAGGTTCATAATGTGTTTCATATCTTTGTTTTAAAAAGATGTGTACATGATGCTACTCATGTTATAAATTAGAATGATGTGTCGGTGGAACCCGAAGGATATTTTCTGGTGGAACAGGATTGTATCCTCGATGGGAGGGAGATCTTGCTTTGGAATCGCACCATTGGACAGGTGAAAGTGCAATGGAAGCATCTTAGTCCAGAAGAAGCCACCTAGGAATTGGAAAGTGCAGCATATCTAATTCTGTTCCAGGGAAACAATGAGGATAATGAATAAAATAACATCGAGGATGATGTTATATTTAACGGGATGTGTATGTCACATACCCCAGATTTGCAAAAAAAAATTATGTTTGGGAAGACATATGTTTTAATTTTATTATAAAGTTTGTAATTATTGACCAAGTGGGGTCAAGGATAATTGTATTTAATTGTTGAATATTTTATTAATTAATAAATAAAAGATGAGACAACAACTTAAGGAGGCTGTTAAATGAGTGTCTATTGGCCACTTGGTGGAATAGGCTAGGTTGAGAGCATATTGACACTTCACGCCATCCTCAAACTACTTCTAGTTGTTGCAAGAGGAAACTTCCCTATTTTTGTGGTCATGTTCCCCAATAAAGTGGAACAAAAACAGGTGGCTCATTAAGTGAAAAACTGACCCAAAATACCTAGGCATGCTGATAAAACTACCCATCGAATTTAGCTAAGGCTCCTCATTCTTTATTTGTGAAATTTCTTAGCGAAATTTTGTCCACAAGAGATTCGATGGAGGGGACAGGAAGAATTTTTTGAGTGGAAAAGTGCTGACTTACTGAAATAGTGCAGCTGTTTTGGGCTGAGTTCTTATTGCTACAGGAATAAGGATTACTGCTAATTACTTTGAGGAGTTGCAAGGGTTTCTAAACATATTCTCTCACCTAGTGCTTTCAACTAAGTGGACTAGTAGAAAGGATTGGGGGTTTGAATATTTGCAGCTCAGCTGTCTTCAGGAGTTGGTTGGGAGGAACGGGCTCCTTAGTTTGCTGTCTCCTCTGCTATATTACCAGGTTCTAAATGTTATTTTTATTTTCTTTATACACGCATAGGAACTTGAATGTATAAATTTAGGATTTGATGCATCTATATGACTGATTATTTTGTTAGTTAGTTAAACCTTTTATTGCTCCAAGATTTATAAATTTTGGTTAAACATGTATTAGAATAAATTATTTGGGGTTAGTTTAAATTTACTAATGAATGAATTACTTGACTGTATTTTTCCACACCTTGAAGAAGGTAGTAATCTAGTACACTAGGTGAAATTAAGTTTGATCATCAAATCAAATTAAAATGTGTAAGAATATGATTATTTAGTTTCTCGTGTTAAATCTTATAGGAATGTTAGCAGAAAGATTCCTCTATTTCAGAAGTTTCATTAGCTAAAATACATCTGTAAAAATTATAAATATAAATTACCACCAAAGAATGTTTATTAAAAATCAATACATAGTTTGGTAACTCTTTTCTTTTAACACGGTAAAATAATTAATTCTAAGTTTCAACCTAATATATAGATACATATAACTTTTAATCAATACAGAATAGGGAAATTATGCAAATGGAGCAAAATTGGACTTTAAACAGTAAAAAGAAATGGTGGTAATAAATTAGGTTTTATAAATAATATATAGGTGAACATAAGTAATAGTGTATAATTAGTAAATATTATATTAATGAATAGTAAAAACAACTAACACTGCAGAGTAATGATTTAAAATATAATTACCATATTTTTTGGGTGAAAACCCTAAACAA
>LPNX010024722.1:21787-83554 GCA_001517045.1 Pseudotsuga menziesii | reverse complement strand
AGTAACAATATTTAAGCTCAAATACTAAAACTAATTTATTATAATAATAACCTAGTTCAAGTCACAAGGTCGAACCCTACAACCAAGAGGAATTTCTCCTCTGATACTTTCTTAACATAATCCTTTATAATTAAGAAACCTAAAGAGAAACTTTCCTTGTTAATAAAACAAATACAGTATTATAACCAAATTCGAACTTATGGTTTTCTTTTACAAAGTAAATTCTTTTAAAATCCTCAAATAGATACAAATAGTAACAACCCAAAAGGATCATCTATTTGTATTAAAAGACTTAAAAATCACCAAAAGAAACAGTAACGTTTTAGAACCCCACAGTTCAAGTCATTCGAAGGCTTCAAACAACACAGAAAACCATGATGTCCAAGCCTGTCAAAGAATCCATTTTACACAGGTTGGTGCATCCATTTTATGGATAATCCATTACAAGTTAAAAACAAAATGTTTACAAACTGCGAAACCCTAAGAAAAACATAATCAATCGAACAGAACAGTTCTACGACCACACAACCTTTACCTACGAAGCATTGTTCAAACGCAGCTATGGCAAGGGATCTCTCTTCGAGACAATATATTTCCAAAACCCACACATCACCATAGAAGGAACCTCAGGCATGAAACCGAGGCTTACCGGGTTGTCTTAGAAGCATGGAGCCTTTTTCCTCGGGTATCCTTTGTCTTCCAGAGAGATTTCACGTGTAGCAGAAGTCTGCACAAGAACGTTGAGAAATGTTAAGGTCATTTGAAGAAAAAAAAACATGTTACAGTAGTGAAATTTTCTTGGCATTTGTTGAAAGGGTTAAAATGAGTTTACATGTAGATATTTTGACCTCGGTCGCATAGTAATTTGTTTTGCACAACAACCGTGGCCAAGGAAAACTTCATACCCTAGCAATGGGGAAAGAGAAACATAATCTAAGAACCTCGCTGAGAATGAGAAAGCCAAAGTAAAAGCCACGATGAAACAAAATCTCCTTACTGTCAATGAAATCCACAAAGTAATTCGTGAGTTATAAATCCCATAACCACATTGCTAATGATGAGAGGTTTCAGCTTGGATGATAAGTGGGTGAAGTCACTCACAAAGAAAAATGTTGGCATCAAAGGCCATCACTCACCAAGCTAAACAATGGCACAAAAGGGCCAAGAGGCCATGATCCTAGCGGCGCTACTCACAGTAGTGAAATTATTGGTAAACAATGGGAGATTTTAGGGTTTGATCATTATGTAGTAGGGTTTTCCAACACATAAACCCTATCCGTTAACCGTTAGCCACGTGGATTCCACTATGAAGAAAATCTCTTGGGTTTCAATTTGAGTTTCTTTTATAGTCCCGAACGGCATCATTTAACCTGTTAGCAAATCTATACTTTACATAAATCATTTTTTTCGCACATAGAAATGTCCAATTCTTTAACCACATAATGATACATAAGCATAGGTTAATTCTTGTTTATGATCACACTTCGGGCATATGTTAATTCCATTGCATATGAAATACTTTGGTAAAAGTAGTATTGCAAGACTTAGTTTATAGTATTTTCCTTCTATAATGTTGCTTGTAGAATTAAGATCTATTACACCAACAATATGTTTAATTTAAGATTTACAGGTTATGTTCATAGTTTAGGCTAGAGACATAAGTTTCTATCTTTGCGCGTATTTTCTAAGTATTTAAGCCCTTAAATAAAAAAATATATGTATAGGCAAACATCATCATTTTACAATAACATAACCGATTTCAAGATTTGGAAAGGAAAATAGGTTTGGCAATACCTTCATCTTTTCACAAAACGTTATTTTAAATAAAAATGCTAGCATTTTACTTTTGCAAGTTGAGATAATTAGTCTTGATCCTGAAACTGGGAACAAAAAGTTTTAGCTGTAAAAAGACCTGTACAAGAATCATCATTCCACTACATTACCTTCAAGAGCTGAGTAAGCCTCGAGCATGAACTGAAGTTCCTTCGTTTTAAACAGAAGACAAACTTTAGTACATAGTAAACAAACAGTTTTTTTCAACTCATACTACTTCAGATCATTACCTACTATATCAATCTTTCAATACTTAAGTATGAATGCACATAGTGAAGTATGCAATTGTAGAAATTAATAAAGAAAATTGTTTTAGTTTCTAGATTAGACCCTATAGGATGTTAACTGTTAGCAGTTAAGTTAATCCCCTTATCGATGATTTTAAACTTTAATTATCGCAAGAAAAATTTTAAATTTTTATGAAATTTTGGGGTATTACACAAGAGCAACAACATCAGTGGCTGTAGAAGTAAGTTGGGGTTGGGGGCGTGAGCCAGCAACTAACATGTGTTTTCAGCATTGAAATCTATTTATCGTAATCACTTCCAAATAGATCACTCAAATCTATCAATAGCTCTTCATCGCATTCATTCTTTTGCAGAGATCAAGTATACAATGAAGGAGAATATTACAAGTCATATTTTACTACTGGGAAATAGATGGAAATACCCAAAACAATTTGCTTTGATCTAGAGACTCATAATTTCTTATGCATGTCACTATCTTCCTCTTAGCACGGTCATATTACTATACTGGGTGATTATTAGACCATCTTTTGCACATCGAGAGAAAATACCGCCATAAACATGGGAGAAGGAGGGCATCACCCATTAAAAGGAAAAAAAATTGCTAGCTTCCAAGAAGGAGGAAAATCTTATGCATATGTTAGAAATTATATTCAGATATGCCATATAACTCTTCCTGGAAAGTTTCAGCATCATCGACTAAGTATTAAAGTTGTTCTGAGGATAAATCTATAAAAGGAGGACATTTTTATTATGCATGGGTGTCTCTTTTGAGCATGCATCAACATTTTGGAGATCTAGTGGATGCATGGTGTGCTTGTCTTTTTTATACTAAAGAATATTCACAACCATTAATATTGGTATGTTACTAAATTCTTACTAAGCCCTATTTCCTAATTTATCTCCATATCTATCTTTTTTGAGGGTTTTTTGGCACGTAAACTATTTGGATGCAAAATTAATTATTTCTCGAAACACATGAAACACATAAAACTATAAACAAATCATCATTACCTATTGGTATAAAAAATAGAATATCAATTGGGATATTACACATAGTCTAGGACTTGTTGAAAAGAAAAATCCCTAAATTGTATTTCGATTACATTCGGAAAGACTTTTTTCAAATCTACCAAAATTAAAACCCTCTCAACTGTATGCATCACATTGAACTTGTAACTATGGTGAACATAAATAGTATTCCCGATATTATTGTCTAATGCCGTCAATAACTTGTCGTTCAAGAACTGCAACGAAATCCTTAGAACTTTAAAACAGACTGGGATTTTTCTAATAGGTTTGTCTCTTGGATAAAAGCATGGATTCCATAGCTTTAGAGATAAACAAGTTTTTCCCCACATCCATCCACTGTTCAACAAAATTGCTGCATCCTCCTCCAATTGAAGCTTAAAATTTAACCAACCCCTCTCAAGAATAAAAGTCGTAGAACAATACTGGAGTAATGGTTCCTAGATTCTTTTCACCCAAGAATTCAAAGAAACTTTAGATAACCTCACCCCAAAGAATCTGCCATTAAGGGTTTTTCCAACAGGGTATTTTGCTAGAAGTTTATAGTGAAGTCGATCGATTATCAAATCTGCTCAATCAACTTCATTTTTTTACTTGCAGTTTATATCGAATCGATCTGTAGTCAACGAAATTTTTTAACTTTGTTTATAAAGTTGGAAAATTTTAAAATGATAATTTTTAAATATACTACAGAATTATTTATGTGTTTTTTAAATATATTCAAAAATTATTTATATGTTTACATCATAGGCGTTTTTATTTGAGATTTGGGGTGGACTACAACCTATGTTTTTTCATCTACATACGAGGATGACACAAGTGTATTGTCAATATTTTTTTTCATAAAAAAACCTTTCCTGCTATTATATTAAATCAAGAAAAGATCACATGAGCCATGAAAGTTTCTATATAGATCCTTCATATAAGTTTGCTTCAGAATTACATCACAAATCTTTTCTTCAATTCTTGACTAAACTGTATTACAAAAAATTACATAATACTGCACCTACTAATCAAAAAGGTCTACAATGATCAAAATATACTTAATACATTAGCTCCTTCAAATCAAATTCACATTCAAAGGTCATGGCACCCTCCACAAATTCTTGAACTCTAGTTGAGCCAAAATTAAGAGAAACAACTTCTTTGGAAATAATAGCAGCTGTATCATTGAAACATATGGAAATGTGTTTGAAAAAGATCTCCAGAAAAGACCTTCTAAGAATTTGAATTTTCTAAATCCAGTGTTTCAGTAAAATCACCTGCACATTAGATAAGCCATTCAACCAGTCTATAATAATTTTTGAATCTCCAAAGATTCTGATGGCTGAAACACTAGGAGAGAAGCTATAAATAGAAGCCATATAAGTTTAAAAGTTTGGCTTTAGTGTTTGTCCCCAAGCCACCATCCAAATAGATATATAGAAAGTGATCCTTGTTTATAACAAGCACAATGCCACATACACAATGTTCATCATTCTCGAGATCGATTCTATGGAAATCATTCAAAATTCGAAATAAACAATTATGAAAAAAAGAATATATAAAATAATTGGTGGTCGATGAATGCATGGATAAGTCATAGTTGATGAATGGATAACCAATTGTCCATGGCATATAACGAGAAGAATGTGAGATTAAAAAAAAGAGTATAAAAAATAAGTGTGAGTTAATAAATGGATAAGAGGAAGAATGCCCCTCATAACATGTAGTTAGGCATGGATAACTCAAAGTTGGATCAAAGTTGAACAATAGGAAGAATAAAAAAAATTCCAAAGTGTTATCCATTCCATAGCTATCTCTCAACTATATTTAAAAAATAAAATATTTCATGCGAGCTTCTTTTGATAAAAATTATAACCTAAAATTATAAATACAAAAATTATTGTTTAATTAATTTAAAATTATAAAAAATAAAAGCTTCTTTTATAAAAATTATAACCTAAAATTATAAATACAAAAATTATTGTTTAATTAATTTAAAATTATAAAAAATAAAAATTATTGTTTTTTTTTAAATACATTACCGCACGTCTCATGCCTTCTTTTTTATAAAGTTATACACTTGTCATATTTTAAATGATTTAAAGGCGATATCCTTCTCATATTTTAAAATGAATTGGTGAGGAGGTATGCCCAATAAACGATATAGTTCTGGGATCGTTAAACTTTTTATTTCTCTGTATTTTATATTTTTTAAGATTATAACATACTATTATTTGGATTTTTTCTAAATAAACGGGACCATTTTTTTTTTAAGATTTATAAAAAAATATCATTATTTTTTATTTCTGCTTATTTTATTTTCTTTATATTTTTATATTTTCTTTTCTTTTTTAAGATTATAACATAATATTATAGAAAATTTTAAAATAAATTCCAATTTCTATTTTTATATTTAGAAATTTTAAAAATAATAATTTTGAAATATATTTAAATTGTTTTTTAAATCATTTTTTTGCTATTTTATTAAATCAACCATTTTACATATCCTTAAACAACTTTCATACTTCATCCATACCATCTGAAAAAAACTACTACATCTTTCTTTTACTACACTCATCATACTGATTGCAAATTATTAGTGTGTGTGATTTTAAATTGTGAACTGAATGTGATTGATAATCTCCATGTTATTCTTGTAAGCCTCGGGACTTTAAAAAAATAAAAAAATTAATAAGGCAGTGGTGTTTTGTTTTGAAATAATTGGCCTCAAGTAACATTAAGTGACAGCTAACAGCTCCGTAGCAAGATTATTGGTTGCCATAGGTAGAACTATACTAGCACATTTACATAGTTTGTGGTTGAATCAGGTGGATAGCACACCAACATAGTTTGTGGTTGGATCACGTGGATAGAGATCAAATCGTTAAGAGATATTATGGTATGGAAAACACTTTGAATTTTTTTTTATTCATCATATTCTTCTAGTTAAACATGTTAAACTATGACTTATCAGTGCCTAGCTACATGTTATCACCTACATTCTTCATGTAATCCATTTATCAACTATCAATGATTTTTTGTATTCTTTCTTTTTTCTTCAAATTCTTCTAGTTATCTCCAATGAATTGTTGGTTATCCATTCATGATGAGCTATGATTTATCCATGTATTGCTACTAGCTACTAGTTGTCCATTTATTATCTAGCTACTAGTTATTTTTTATATTCATTTTTATAGTTGTTTATTTAAAATTTTGAAGGAATCTTATAAAATCAATCTGGATGGTACACTTATCTCATCTTCATTAATAAATGAAAAATTATAAACCACTCCCAAATCTCAAATAAAAAATCTATTTTAATCTCAAATAAAAAAGTCTATAAATAAAAAGAAAAGTGCATTTGCACATGGAATTGGAGTTCAGCATGGCGTCTAAAAGTTGTATATTCATTTTTATAATTGTTTATTTCGAATTTTGAAGGAATCTTATAAAATCAATATGGATCATACACTTGTCTCATCTTCATCAATAAATGAAAAATTATAAACCACTCCTAAATCTCAAATAAAAAAATCTATAAATAAAGATAAAAATGCATTTGCACTTGGAATTGGAGTTCAGCATGGCGTCGAAAGTTGTATGTGCAATTCTGCTTGTTTTCGTCTATAGTTGCACCTTAGCTACTGCAAGCTATGGAGCCCAAGAAGAACCGATATCTGTTGTCTTGAAGGGCAGAGTAGTTTGCGATGCTTGCAGTTCACATGAAAAGAACTTTTTAGATATCAGCGATATCATATCTGGTATGATCTATTTCTTCATTTTTTTATACAAATGTAGATCGACTTTGTTTTTTATGATGCTAAATTGAATTGTAAATGAACAGGTGCCGTGGTTGCTGTGGAGTGTAACCGCGGCCTCAACAGGAAAACGAGAGCAGACCAGCTGGTTTCCATTGAAGGAGAAACAGATGAAAATGGTGAATTCAAAGTGGAGCTTCCAAGCTCTATTGTATCATCTATTCTGCTCTCGTCCTCCTTAACTGATCACAATTCCATTCTCAAGGGGTATTGCTCAGCTCGGCTCGTCAGCAGCCCCCATGAGAGATGCAACGTGCCGTTCCCCGTTAGGTCATCGTCGGACCAGCTGAGCTTAACATCAGACTGCAATGGAATCCGCACCTTTACGTTTCCTTCATTATCATATCGTTCACAAAGCAAGTTATGTGTCATCACTGCAGGCTCCTCATCAGATCCTCTACTTCATCTTCCTCATGATCCGCGTCCTCCAGTGTTGGGTTTCCCTCTTCGTCATCTTCTCCAAACGATTATTGTGTTTCCTCCAACTCCCTAAGCTTTCCCTCCTTTGTTTCATGCACGCTCAGACCAACTCCCATTAATAATCTCTTAATTAGTCTATTCATATATGTCATAACCAATCTCTGCTTAGTTTTTTTTATAGCATCGCTCCCTCCCAAGTTATCCATAGTTTCGGGATATGGAATAGTCTACCAGCGTTTTATAGAATAAGAGAGTGACATGTTTACTATTACTGGATTGTCTGTTACTCGAGCCAAAATCAAAATTTGTTTGGTGGCATGCTTTCTATCACTGGATCAGACTGTCACCAGGCAAGAATCAAAATCTGCTAAGTTTGAGCTATTACTATGTTTACTGTTTTTGGAATAATGTTATCAGTTTGGTGACATGCTTTCTATTACTGGATCAGACTGTCACCAGGCAAGAATCAAAATCTGCTAAGTTTGAGTTATTACTATGTTTACTGTTTCTGGGATAATGTTATCAGTTATACATTTGTCATGTATTCATTGTGATTTATAATTTCCAGTATTATATAATTAGTGTAACCACAATTTAAGTGGTTGGTGAATCCTTATAGCTGTAGCTGTTTATTTAGTTTTGTAGATATAGATGTTAAGTAAATACTAAACAGTAAATTAATTGTGTGTAAGCTTATGGATTTGCACTGTGTAAAAATGTAATCTAGAAATTTAAAAATAAAGCAAGTGGAGGATCCTAAGCTTGCACACAATAACTTAACACTATAAAAAACATTCATGCGTAAATTAAACTAATTACCATATGCTTATAAATATCTATTTAAAGTATAACATAAAAATATTAAACTAACAAAAAACAAAAAATACTATTTAATAAATAATAAACAAAAAACAAAATCTAATAGTAATTATTAGACTTTAATAAATTATAATAATTAAATAGTGAATTCTTAAATAAAGCTTATTTAAATCTTAATTAAGATGCATTTAAGCATTATATTTAAATTAATCTCATTGATTCTTTTAAAGAAATTCAAAATATGACATAATATTTAAACACCTATGGATGTAATAATACAAGGAAGACCTAAAATTATATACATATCATATGAAGTCATAAGTTTGAACATAAATAAGATGTCATTATGCAATCTCCAGTTTTATATAACAATGTACAGAAGTTCTAAAATATATATACATAAATGAGATGTTATTTAATGTTTGAATATATATGTTATTGATCATATTTCAACGGGTATTTAAGTTATATTTGTATAATGTGGGTTTGAATAACCATTGTTAATTGTTATGAGAGACTTTTTCTAAGTTTAAATGGATGGATAAGAAGTATCATGTTTGTAATGTTGATGTGGTATATATCAACTTTATATAATTTAATATAAGAAAGATATATAGGTTGTTCAGAATAAAGTTAATATCAACAGTTGACTTTGCTGATTTTTACCTGTTGGAGGAAAGAAATCAACAATAGAGATAAAGCGAGATGAAATCAACAATCCAAATAAAGATGGCGGCCCTGACCATTAAAACATTAACTCATATTTCTCGTGAATGCATCTCAAACTTGAAATTGAGATTTCCACCGTGGGAATATTACTTCTTTGTGAGACAGGAGGGATGCGTTCTCCCAAATAGGCTGTGGGTGAGTGGAGGGAGGAGATCTAAATAGTGCCAGGGGTGACCCTCTACTTTGGGCTCATTAACAAGGGATCATGTTTTAGGTCAATTTTTGAAACTAGGGTTTTCTAGAATAAGGGAATGTGAAATTTTTGTACATAGGGATCAACTTTACAAATTCCTCAACTGTGAATATGTGGCTAGCATTACCACATGGAACTTCTCGAAAAACACTTTCATGACCCACTGGAACCCCATTTTGATGCACAGTTTCCATTTTATGCCCCAGGTAGGGATTGTGACACATGTTGGGGAAAGCTTGTAGGAGGTGGGCTTCAACATGCCATAGAATGATGGTCGTGGCTCGGATCGATGAACCATCAACTCCATTGGATTCAGTACATCAGGATAGTAATAGGAGTGGCCCTCTAGTCTGGTTCCATGGACAAGAGGTCCTATTTTAGGTCAATTTTGGAAACTAGGGTTTTGCTTAGCAAGAGAATGTGAAATTTTTACACATAGGGGTCAACTTTGCAAATTACTCGACTGTGAACATATGGATAGCATTCCCACATGGAACCTCCCTAAACATGCTTTCATGACCCACCGGAACCCTATTTTGATGCACATTTTACATTCTATGTCCTCGGTAGAGAATCAACATGTGTCCCTAAAATCGTGTAGGAGGTGGGATTCAACGTGTGATAGAATGATGACCGTCACTCGGATCAACGAACCGTCAACTCCATTGGATTTCGTACATCAAAATAGTTCCAAGGGCGTCCCTCTACTCTGGGTACGTGGATAAGGGATCATGTTTTAGGTCAATTTTGGAAATAAGGATTTTGCTTAGTAAGGGAATGTGAAATTTTTGCACATAGGGGTCAACTTTGAAAATTCCTTGACCATGACTGTGTGTCTAGCATTCCCACATGTAACCTACCAAAAAACACTTGCTTTACCCACTAAAACCCTGTTTTGATGCACGGTTTCCATTCTATGCCCCATCTAAGGATTCAACACGTGTCCATGAAAGCGTGTAGGAGGTGGGATTCAACATGTCATGGAATGATGACCGTGGCTCAAATCGATGAATCACCAAATCTATTGGATTCACGACATATGGATAATGCTAGGGGTGGCCCTCTACTCTAGTTCCATGGAAAAGGGATCATATTTTATGTCACTTTTGGACACTAGTGTTTTGTTGAGTAAGGGAATGTGAATTTTTGCACATATGGGTCAACTTTGCAAATTCCTTGACCGTGAACATGTGGATAGTGATCCCACATGGAACCTCCCTAAACGCGCTTGCATGACCCACTTGAACTCCATTTTGATGCATGGTTTCCATTCTATGCCCCGGGTAGGGATTCAATAGGTGTCCTTGAAAGCATGTAGGAGGTGTGCTTCAATGTGCCATAGAATGATGACCGTGGCTCGAATCAACGATCTGTCAACTCTGTTGGATTCAAGACATTGGAATAGTGCTAGGGGTGGCCCTCTACTCTAGGTCCATGGACAACAGATCATGTTTTAGGTCAATTTTGGAAACTAGGGTTTTACTGAGTAAGTGAATGTGAAATATTTGCACATAGGGTTCAACTTTGAAAATTCCTCGATCGTGAATCAACCTTATACTCAGATACTTTTAGGTTTGATGTGCATCCCATATATTCATTAGATGAAAGACATCATGCCAAACACCAATTTCATTTATGTAGACCACATAGGTGCATCACTTAGGTGTGTCAATTCCGTGCATCGTTTAAAAGTTTGTTAGATTGTTATGTGGGTAAGGTGCATTTGTATTCCACTTAGTTGGATTAGTTGCTTAGTTGTGTTGGGTGCTTATGTGTGTTAGGTATGTTCCATCTTTGTGAATACAATTTAACATTGTATATGCAATTGGATCATGTTAAAAAGCAATTTAAATGTACATGTTTGTCATTACATAATATTGTAATTGTGCATTGTTATCAAATTTATAACTAATATCTCCATGCAATTGTAAAATCTATCAAAATTTGGGAACATTATACATAGAAACATTCTTGGCCACACGTGTATAATCACACTTAAAAGACTGAAACATGAAGATCTCAAGAGCCTTGATATAAAATATTTTTTATATCATGAAAGTTATAATACAAAAATAGAAGGCCCTTATATGGCATGTCAATGTACATGTATCAAAAACATCATTGATGTACATGTAAACAAAAGTACATATGTCCTAGACCATGCCCCTATACTCTAACTTCCTCTTGTACAGAAAAATACATATTTGCCCTAGAAAAACACATCAAAACCCTAACTTTCTCTTGTTTTTTCCCGACCCTGATGCTTGTTTCCTCTGTCCATGACCATTGTGCATCTCTAGTGACTGTAAATAAATGACAGTATTTCTTGATCAGGTAACTGAACTAGTACTTTCCAGCAATAAAAAAGTTTGAAAATTTGAAATACGACTCAATTCTACATAAAACAAACACTCAATTCATCCATCCGAGGTATAGATGCCTCTAGTATCCTCCTCCTTGTATAGAGTCTCTCTGCAATGCTTCTGTGTGAATAAAAAAATTATCTTAATTATCTCAACAATTATCAACATGTACATGAATGAGAAAGTACTAATCAATTATGTAAGTAATGAACATCTCACCAAAAAAATTTGTTCCTGGGACTAGGACTGAGACTAGGCTTCTTCAGTAGAAAGAGGAGTTGTAGGTTGAACATCAACCTTGGTCGAATGCACTAATGGACCAAGGTGTGGCTACATTCACCAAATGATAAAATAATTAGACATTGTGCATGTCCATATACAATACAAATCAACTGTGCAATTACAAATATTCAAGTAGATGTACCTCTGGGTGACTTATCCCTATTGTAGATGCATGATTGACTACAACATCAAAAACCCCACTAAGGTCTAGCATGGATGACTCTACATCCTAATGCTGTAAACATGTGAAAATAACATTAAGAAAAACTAGTTGTAAAGTGAATTCAAAGCTAACCAGTAACTGCCATTGGAAATGTGTACATTACCGTGGAATGAGTAGGTTGATTGTCATGGAAACCCTCTCTTTTTAAGGAAGAGTGTCATCTGGTGTAGACAACATGCTTATCTATGTTTGGACTATGGGGAGATCCAAACCAAAGAGGTGGTGCAAGGATTTGTGATGATGTCTGTAGTCAAAAGTGTTACCATAGTTAGACATGGACTTGGATGGATGGAATGATATGTACTAAAAAACTAACATGTTGTAATATACTTACCCCTTCCCGGGACATATCTCCCCCATGGGAGGGACCGCTGCCAACAATTTCTTGCCCCTCTGCAGATCCAGATAGCATCTGCAAGTTTAAAAATTATAAATATTAGCAATCTATAAAGGAGTGTACAGTAATAAATTTAAATAATTTGAACAAGATTCATTCATTAACCATGTACTTACATTCTTGAGGCAATCATAAATTCCATCTGGGAGTTATTTGATGAGAACAATGTCTTCAGCATCTTGTTCAAAATGGGGTTCCTGCAACTTCAAAAATTGTAAATATTAGACCATTTAACAAATTAATCAAGACTAACACATGTATTAACAAAATAATATGTATTAACAAAATGAAACATTTTGAAATATTATCTCGGTGTTGGTTGTTTAGGCCTCAGATACAACCACATCGGGTGGACTACCACCCCCCTTAAATGCATCAAGCTCATGCAAGAGTAAAAATTGCATATATTATGAATCTTTTAATGTGTACAATATGGAAAAATTTAAAAATTGAACAACAATAGAGTTTTAACAATGTCCTTACTTGACCATGAGTAATTGTAGAGGTACCATGTGTTGTTCCAGGACCATAACAAAATTTGCCACACATTGTGCACATGTGTGGATCACTCTAGGGCACATGGGGTGTTGGTCTATCCCCACCAATAGATGGTCCTCTACCAATGTAAGCTTGTAGTTGTACCCCACTAGCAGAAGACGACCATGCTTGGTCAATAGTTGTGGTGTGCCAAGAAACTATCTTAGCTAGAATAAGAAATGCCTCTTGTGTTTGGGTAACCATATCATATGTAGGAGGTATGTCTGGCCTCGATAGATTGGAACGGGGTGGAGGTATCTGTCGATTGGAATCTCTATGCCTAGCATTGGGTCAGTTTTGGGGCATCCCCCTACCAATGCCCTGGAAACCCAACATGTCAAAATAGTTGACATGTTTTCCCTTCACAAACTCTACATACAATTTTTGGAGGAAGTAAAATGCTACTTCCTTGTTGTTGTGTGGGGGGATATCAAAAACCATGTACCATCTGTCCATCCAATGGTCTCCAATGGGTGGACATATGCACCACTCAATCGAAATATATATATATATATATATATATATGTAAATGGGAACTCTAAATAATATATATATGTGCTGTTTAGTTATTTTTAGCATCTTGGCCTCGTTATAGCTCAAAGGATTGGCATATTCTCTTCTTTTGGCTTCCCTATAGGATGTAATGCTATACAAAGCATCATTCAATCTAGCGATCGTATCAACTATTATCCACAATGATGCTGTCAAGGAGCGACAGAGCTCTTCTCTACCCCTCCAAGCATAACCAATCTCTCTAAGATGACCCGGATAACTCTCAATATCTCCACATTGATGTCCATAGTAGCCACTGCAATCATAAATACAAATAAAATATCATTAGAAAAATATACACATGGTATAATGAAATCTCTAAGCAATGAAAAGTGTAAAACTAATGTATAAAAAATAACAACATAATCTAAATTTATTATTTAAATCTTAAAATTGATCTTGAATTTTACAGTAAAGAATAAACATTTAACATTTTAATTTTTAAATTTATGTCCTAAATTCAAGTATTAATTCCAATTTCCATATGCATGTGTACATAAAATGTCATATGTGCATATGTTGATTGGGAATCTCCTCTAGCATATTTTAAGGCTTGGTCTATGAAGTTTCATCGAAAATTGTGAGGTGCTGACTAATGCCCTTGCAAGACTAACTCTCAGATTGTGGGTAGAGGCAAGGGCTAGAGCCTAGAAGAGGCGACATAATGTGTATTGATGAATAAAATCCTAGTCTAGGCAAGGATTTTGTTAGGTATGTAATTATTTGTTGTAGCGCGATTTTTTTGGACTCCAAAGTCCATGTACAGTATCTTTGTTTATATGTAATTTGGGCCATGTATGGATTCCACTTGATTATAGTTGTATGCAATCTTTCTATATACCCATCAGAGACTTTGCATAATTGTGTATAGTGGCTTTTATGGTTGCAAAGTTTCAACTGGATTCTATCATGTTTGATAGTATGTGTTTGGCATGTAATCAAAGACATCAACCTCCCTATGTATCTTGATGTTTGTAGAGCCTATTGTTGAGCTCCATTATCTTGACCTTAACCAAAAAGTACCCTTCAGTCAAGAGGAAATATTTGTTAAGCATGGGAAGCTTCTATACCTTATTTTAACACTTGGATTAGGAAGTTTCATTAAAACTATAAGGTGTTTATTGATGTCCTTAGATGACCAACTTCGATATTTCAGATAGAGGCAAGGGATTTACCATGTTTGTTTATGTATTTTAGGGAATATATGAATTCTACTTGAATTTTTTTTAGTTGTATGTAACCTTGCAATATAATTGACAAACTTTGCATATTTGTTAATTTTGGTTTGGATTCACAAAGATTCTTGTGAATATACATGTGCAAATAGTGAAGTTGATTTATTTTTATGAGTTAATTGGGGTTTTGGTTTATATTGGCCATGTAAATTACTTATGCAAAATTGCAATATACTTGACAAACTTTGCATATTTGTGAATTTTGGTATGGATTCACAAGGATGCTTGTGAATATGCATATGCAAATAGTGAAATTGATTTTTTTAATGAGTAAATTTGGGCTTTGGTTTTTATTGGGCATGTGAATTTTGGTATGGATTCACAAGGATGCTTGTGAATATACATAAGGAAATAGTCAAAATTATTTATTTTTTATGATTAAATTGGAGTTTTGGTTTCCATTAAGCATGTAAATTCCTTTATGGGCATATAAATTAAAAAAAATTGGTTTAAATTCAAATTAGGGCATAGAAATTATTGAATATAGGGAAATTAACATGAGAGGATTTGAAGAAAATACATCACAAGGAAGAGATTGATCCCAAGGTGGAGTTTGTTGGCCTTTTCTTACCCAAAACGCGTTCTCCCTAGCTCATTCAACTCTGCCCAAACTCGTTTCAACATGTCGTTGTGGCAAAAAATGACATGATCGACTTGTTTTAACCATAAAACAAGTTTTACTAAATTGGAGCACGATTTTGTTAGCTAAAATGGGAGCGCGAATTTGTTCACTACAATGGGAGCATAATTTGGTTAACTATCCTAATTGGCATGCATGTTGGCATCCTTGGTACTAGGCTTGGCAGGGTCGGGATTGCTTGGAATGATTTCTATTTTATGGATCAATAGTGATTGACTTCACTCTACCATTGCATCTAAAAGGTCCCTCAAATTTGTGCACTCACCCTCAAAATATTTCATGTTACATTGTGAACTATGACCATGTGGTTTACTAAAGTCAACCATGGTAAAACTAAAGTCAAGAAATGTTAAAACCAAAGTTAACCATGGTTAACTCAAGTCAAACATGGATTGCTAAAGTCAAACATGTTGACCGTGGTCAATCAAAACTAAAACATGGTTGACCAAAGTTAGTCATGGTTCACTATAGTTTCTAGTATATGCCGACACAACTCAAGATGCGACGCATTAACAATGTCACATTCAACATTCATCATGGGTTATGTCGCATTGTGATTTGATCAAGGGTTACATTCCATTCAAGATTCATTAAGCATTATGTCTCATTGTGATGTTTGTTAAACATGGCTAACCAAAGTCCACCATGGTTAACTAAAGTTAAACATGACTCGCTAAAGTAAGCCATGATTAACTATGACCAAACTGGAGTCAAACATGCTTTACCGAAGTCAGTCTTGGTTCCCTACAGTGTCTCATACATGATGACACAATTCAAAATCATCACATTAGTTATTATATTATTAATTATTTAAATAATATAATTTTATTAATACTGTATTTTTAATAATTATTATATTATAAAGATTTGAATAATATAATTTTTTTATCTATTATTACATGATTATAATATCTTAATTAAATACCATATTCATATAGTAGTATAGTATAGTACAATTAATAATACTATAATCAATTAATTAAAATATAACATTATAATTGAATGACATTATTTTTAATTAATTATTATAAAATTAATTAATTAAATAATATCATTTTATTAATACTATTTTTATTAATACTATTTTGTTTAATGATGTTATTTTTTAATAATCATTAAATTATAATTATATTATTAAAGCTATATTAGAATTTATTAATAATTATATTCTACTTTGTCGATATCTCTAGGTTCATGAAAATCACTTTTCATGTTTTATCTTCAAAGTATTGATAAAATAATATTATTTTTAATTAAAATAAATTTAGAATATATTATTATAATTAAATGATATTGTCTTTTTTAATTAATTATTAAATTATAATTAACTAAACAATATTGTTTCTATTGATACTTTATAGATATAGTTAACTAAAGTCAAACATGACTCGCTAAAGTCAACCATGATTGACTATGATCAAACTAAACTTAAACATGATTTACCAAAGTGAGGCATGGTTCACTATAGTGTCTAGGGTTATGTCGCATTGTGATGTTTATTAATGGTATATTACATTTGACGTTCATTAAGGGTTATGTTTCTTCGTGATGTTCATCAAGGGTTAAGTCGCATTTTGACATTGTTCAAGGGTTATGATGCATTACAAAAATGCCCAAGATGTGATACATTATTAATTTGATATTTGATATTTAGAAAATTTCATCTTGCAATGTCAAGTTTGGCCACTTGGTTCAATAAAGTCAACCATGGTTCATTATGGTCAAACTAAAGTTACGCAGGGGTTAACTAAAGTCAAATATGACTCACTTTAATGTCAACCATGGTTGACTATGCTCAAACTAAAAAAACATGGTTGACCAAGTTATGATGTTCATTAAGGATTATGTCACACTGCGACTTTGCAGAATGGTTATGCAGTACTGCGATAATGCCCAAAATGTGACATATTAATAATTGGTGACATTTAATGCTCAAAAAAATTTGATGTTGCAGTGTGAAATATGACCATGTGGTTTACTAAACTCAAACATGGTTAATTACATGGTCAAACTAAAGTCAAGGAATGTTAAAACCAAAGTTAACCATGGTTAACTAAAGTCAAACATGGATTGATAAAATCAACCATGTTGACTATGGTCATTCAAAAGTCAAACATGGTTGACCAAAGTTATTCATGGTTAGCAATAGTTTTCAGTATATCCCGACATAATTTAAGATGCGACGCATTAACAAAGTCACATTCAGCATTCATCAAGGGTTATGTCGCATTGTGATGTTTGTCAAACATGCCTAACCGAAGTCCACCATGGTTAACTAAAGTCAAACAAGGCTCGCTAAAGTCAACCATGATTGACTATGATCAAACTAGAGTTAAACATGCTTTAACGAAGTCAACCATGGTTCACTACAGTGTCTCCTATATGCTGACACAATTCATAGTGCGACACATTAGTTATTATATTATTCATTATTTAAATAATATAATTTTATTAATACTATTTTATTTAATGATACTATATTTTAATAATTATTATATTATAAATATTTAAATAATATAATTTTTTATTATCTATTATTACTTTGATTATAATATCTTATTATTGAGAGGAGGATGCTTTGGTGAAGGAAGTATCGAGGACGTTTCAAATCCTAAATGCGGGTCCATTTTCAGGAGAGCAAAGCTCACCAATATCTTAATTAAATACCATATTCGTATAATAGTATAATTAATTAATTAAAATATAACATTATAATTGAATGACATGATTTTTAATTAATTATTATAAAATTAATTAATTAAATAATATCATTTTATTAATATCATTTTGTTTAATGACGTTATTTTTTAATAATTATTAAATTATAATTAAATTATAAAATATATATTAGAATTTATTAATAATATTATTTTAGTAATACTTTGTAGATATTTAGAGGATCATAAAATCATTTTTCATGTTTCATCTTTAAAGTATTAAGAAAATAATATTATTTTTAATTAAAATTTATAATATATTATTATAAATAAATGATATTGTTTTTTTAATTAATTATTGCATGGAGAGAAGCAAGGTGCTATCCAACCCAGTATAGGGGAGATCCTGTTTGCACCGAGAGAAGCGAGGCGCTCTCCAACCTAGTACGGGGGAGATCGTGTCACGTGAGTACGTTATGCTAGCCCACATAAATAAAAAATTTAAAAAATAAAAATGGCATTTTTCCTTAAAAAAATTAAACTAGCATAGATCCATTTTAAACCTAGACTATCAAGTAGAGAGAGGGATCCAAATTGTAAAAAAATGTACACCTCAAGAAATTGGATCCCTCTTGGTGGTTGATAAATCCTAGTTTAAAATAGATCTATGCTAATTATATTTAATTAATTAAACAATGTTATTTCTATTGATACTTTATAGATATGTCTACACTCCCATCCGTTATATTAATATTTTTTTCTATAATATGTGCCAAATTTACTCCAAATTTTGGCCTATTTAAGTATTCGAACATATTAATAAAATTATTATGATAATTCTAATTTATAAAATGACAGTTTGTTATTACTAATATTAAATAAAACAGTTAACACAATTTTTTAAATTATTTTATTTATTTTTTTAGAATATATATATATTTTATATATAGAGAAAAAAATTAAACCTAAGAAAACATATTAAAATAAATATATATCTCATTTTAAGTTTTTTAATTATTATTATTTTTTTCAAAACATTTCATACTCACGTATTGCTTTTAAATCATTTTCAAAATATTTTATTCTTAATAGAAATTCTTTAAAATTCATTTTCATTTACATATATTAAAACTTATATAATTTATTTGATGTAAAATTCATATCTTAATTATTTACAACTCAATAAAATATAAAATAATTTAGTTTTTTATTCATCCTATTATATATTATTGTCATTTTTCAAAATCATTTATATAATTAAAAAAAAAAAGCATTCCATGAATTAATTTTGAATTTGTCTAACCAAAAATTTAAAAGTAATTTATAAAGTTTGGGCAAAATTATAATTTCGAACCATTTTAAAATTCAAACACATAGATGATTTATTTAGAAAAACAATTGAAATGCAATCGATGTGCTTAGGTTGAATTTTGACCAGGCAGACTCGTATTCTTAACTACAACATTGACGTAAAAAGGCATATGCCAAAACTGATTGTAAAGGTAATAACAATATTTAAGTTTTTCCACATGATTTTCCATTGAATTATAGCTGGGAGGTCTGTGCGTGGCTAATTCTAATTAGTAAATGATTTTTTTTAGATGGTGTTTTAGTCTATGGTTCTTCAAAGTCGAGGCCTACCGATTCCTCTAATGTGTTGTTTGTAAAATTTAATTTGTTCAGTGTTAAGGGTTTTTTTTAAGATATTTCCAATAAAATTGGCGTACAAGTTAAGAGTTAGTTGTGTTGCATTGTATCTAACTATATTTATTGTATCTAACGATATTCATTAGGGTCCTTAGAAATTGTTTTCATTTTGTGGATCCAAATGAATCTTTTAGGCCGAGATCTGCATTCACTATGTAGGCTTGTAAGGCTTGGAATTAGGTGGTTTTTTCTATTGGGTGGGTCATGGTTCAATAACTTAACAATTTTTTTAGCATATACAGATGAGAGGAAGACGTATACTTTCATGAGGATGAGACAAGTGTACTTTCCAAATTGATTTTATGATAGTCGTTCCAAATTCAAAATACACACATACACACACATATATATAGTTAATGCAGTAGATACTGTATGGATAACTCTTAGCTAATATTAAGATTAATATAGACAATCTCTTTAACTATAAAAGACTAGTAATAACTTATTTGTGGGGTTTAACTTGTAACTTATTGATGATGTTCATTTGCTACAAGTTAAATAGTTGTACGAGTCTATAATTGACCTTCCATTGTTACCTCATATTATCAGGTAAGTTAAATTTAAATTTGTCTTAAAATTATTGTTTCAACTTTTAAAATAGATTATTTTATACCTCCCTTTTTACAGGTTATAATTACATTAGTTCATATTATATACAAAATTATTACTCATTTTTTAAATGGAATATTCTAGTCTTACTTCATATTGAGGAATAGGTTGGAATTTAAATTTGACTTTGGTTCATGTCATACTCAAAATTATTGCTTCATATTTTAAATAAAATATTCTAATGTTTAAATTGAGGAATATTGTGAAAATTTAACTTAAAATTATTGTGTCATCTTTCAAAATAGATTATTTATATATTTCTTAATTTACAACTTGATATTATAAATATAAAAGTTATTGCTTTATTATTTTATATTATAAATTTTTTTTTATAATTTTAAATGGAACATTTCATGCACGTTATAACTTAGTATTATAAATATAAAAATGAATGTTTCATTAATTTGACATTATAAAGTTAAAAACTGTTGCTGTTAAAAAAAATAGATTACTTCTCTTATACTTTTCTCAAATTTTAAAATTAAATATTTCATACATTTTTTACTTTACAATATGACATTATAAATAGGAAAGTTATTGCTTTATTACTTTATACTATGTGAAAAGATTTATTTTTTTTGAATGAAGTATTTCATTCTAAAGATTATAATTTAGTATTATAAATATAAAAATGATTACTTATTAATTTGACATTATAAATATAAAAATATTTTTTTCTAATTTTTTAGATAGATTATCATACAAAGGTTATAATTTAGTATTATAAATATAAAAATGATTACTTGACATTGTAAATATAAAAATAATTTCTTGTAATTTTTTAAATGGATTATCATAGCCCTCCCTTTTTAAAGGTTACACCCTTCTCATATTTTAAACCTGGCATTATAAATATAAAAGTTATTGTTTTATTACTTTATATTTATATTATGTGAGAAGCTTTATATTTTAAAATGGTGGAGTATTTTATGAGTACTTCTGTTTATAAAGGTTATAACTTAATATTATAACTAGCAAAACCACAAGTAAAGTGCTTATTGGAGGAAAATAAGTATAGTTAACCACTTAACTTTGTGGAGATGATTGATTGTTAAACAAAGACTAAACATTAAATTAATTATGAAATAAACATTAAATTGATTAATATAAACATAAAAAAATTAGTATTTAATAATAATAATAAAAAGCTATTATTGCTGTACCCCTTTCTTTAACCACTACTTAAGTAAAGCTTATTTAAATCTTAATCAAGATGCATTTAAGCATAACAATATATGAGGACTATGAAATGAATCTTGGTTGTACAATTGTTATTCTCAAGTTAATATTGTTGATTAAAAGCTATTTCTTTATTATTTTATATTAGTAAAGCGCTTCATATTTTAAAATGAAGTATTTCACGACACGTCATTTTTATAAAAGTTATAACTTAGTATTATAATATAAAAATTATTGCTTCTATTTTTTAAAATGGATTATTGCATGCCTCACATGCCTCTCTTTTTAAAGGTTATACCCTGTTTCATATTTTAAAACAAATTATTTCCTTATTTGATACATACTTTTATAGAGAATATAACATAACATTACAAATTTAAAATGTATTGCTTTATTACTTGCCATTATAAATATAAAATTTATTACTTCATTTTTATGACTTTCTTTTTCATAGAAAAAAAAACATGTGTTTCATTTTTTATATTGAAAATTTTGTACATTCTTCACATGTTTATCGCATTGTAAATCAACTACCATAGTTTACAAACTTTCTGAAGTTTTACATATTTTCTAGTAATTCATTGCTCAAAAGTATATCTTCATTCTATACTTTCAATTCAATTCAAAATTATATTAATTAAAAAAAAATACATACATAAATTTAATAGTCCATATTTTCTCAATTTTTCAAGTTTTTCCCATTTTAAATTACAACATACATGATTGAACCTATAAGAATGGTTCTCCTTTTCTTAATCAAAGCATCTACTTTTTCAATTTGCTCTCTAAAAATATGAACTATATGAAACGAGTTGAAATCTCCATCCAATTTCTTTAAGATGTTTCCAATTCCTTTAAGATTAATATTATGGAGAATATTTCTACCATTCATGAAATATGTCCAAATTTCAAAGTCCCCAAAAACCTGAAAGCTTGTAAATTTTCCTCTATAGCAAGCTTCAATAATTTTCTCAAAAGTAGACGTTCCACCTTGTTATTTGTACCCCAACAACTATTAGCCATAAAACTAATAGGCCTCCTCTATGATACAATAATTTGGCCTCCCAAACCACATATGTTGTCCTCATAAGCCCCATAAAAAAAAAACCCTACATCCCTGCCCATCTTGAGGAATAATTTTAGGCACCCTTACCTTAACTTCAATCTCCTTTTCTTAAAAATATAAGAAATGCTACAACCTTACTAGTAATGAGTTAAGCTGGAACAAACCTGTTGTCAAAAGTCATTTCATTTTCAACCATCCATATGGCCCAAATAGTTAAGAAAGGAATGCATCTCACAAATTAATATTCTAATTTTTCAAACCAAAGCTTAAGACTATCTTAGATGCCACCTACTTCCCAATGCATCTCCATATGTAAATATTCTCTCAAACCTTTCCATACCATTTTTGAGTAATTACAACCATAAAAGAGATGGCATCTTGTTCCCTCTTCCTCCATACATATACAGCACACTCTCGGACCCTCAAAACCTCTTTTTCTTAACTTGTTAGGACTCTATCCTTTAGAATAATCCACATAAACATGTTTCTCTTATTCGGAGACAAAACTTTCCACATCACATTCCACCACCATATTTTATTTTCTTCCTTTCCTTTCGAGAAAATATTATAAGCTAAATTAACAGAAAAAGATCCATCCACCTTATTTCCTATCCAAATCAAACTATCCTCATCATCTGATAGATAAATAAAACTCCTATGAGTTTCTTCCACCCATCCTTTCCATTGATATGTCATCTTTCCTATCAAATCTAGTGACTTTGTTTCCTTCCACTCCTATATCATACTAGGCATTCCATTCAAAACCACAACATTCCTTAAAGTGGTGACTCCGATATTATTTATGTTCCTTACTAGAAATATATATAAAATGGCCATAAAACTACTCCCCATTATACTACCCCTTACAATAAGAGTCCTAGATCCATCACCCACCTTCCAGGAAATAATATCACCAACCATGGGGAATCATTGGTTAATATATTTCCAAAAAATAAAACCCCTTTGTAGATTTTTCTCGGATTTTTGACCCACTCAAGCACATTCTTCCCCTTAAGGTATTTACTCTATAACATTGATTGCCATTTTCCAGTATTTGTTATGAAATTCCAAACCGGCTTAGTTGCTAGAGATATGCCAAAATTAAATAGTTCCATAAAACCCCAACCTCCTACTTCTTTTGGTTGTGCTATAGACAACCAAGATGCCCAATGGATTCCAAGTTTATGAATTTTGGTTCCATAGAAAGTTGAAAAATATCTTCCTAAGATGGTTCAACAGCCATTTTGGTATATGAGCATTAATGATCGAAAATAATGGCATTGCATTAAGAAAAACTTGAATTAGCATTGCTCCCCCCCTTTGGACAGAAAACGGTTACACTAGTAGTTCACTCTAGCCTCTACCCTATCAATCATCTAGTCCTATTTTTCATTCCTATACAAGTTTGGTTTAATAAAAAAGCCAAGATACTTGAAACCCAACGAAATATCATAATGATCCATAGTCTAGACCGGATGAAACTGATTAACTTGGATCTCATCAATTCCTTGAGTATAATAGGCCAACTTTTTAAGATTAATAACCATACTTGTAGCTCTGCTAAAACACTCTATAATTTCTTTCACCGCTAAATATTTCTCCTTGGAATCTCCTAGAAAAAGGAGAACATCGTCAGCAAATAACGTATGATTCACACTGACCTCCTCCCCGAAACAAATCCCATGAATTATGTCGCTAGATTTAAGGCCCTGTTGAACCCTTCAATCATCACCAAAAATAAATAAGGTGATAACAGACAGCTCTGATGCAATCCTCTAGTTGGGAGAAAAACTTTTGACGCAATGTTGTTAATAAAAATTGCAAAGTTAACATATGAAATACAAGTCCAAATCCGGTTTACCACCTCTAGAGAGAAACCACATTTGATCAGAACCAAGATTATATAGATCCAACAAGATCTCACATAGTATTTTTCTAAATCAATGTTTATCACCTTTCCTTTGACCTTCTTACTAGTGATTGTATGCAAACATTCCTGGGTCGTCTCCACTGCATCATGGATATTTCAGTCTTCAAAAAACCAAATTGTTCCAGTGAGATATGTGTTGAAAGAGAAGTTTTGAACCTTTCTTCTATAAATCTTTGATATTAATTTATACATTGCATTGCATAAAGATATTGGTCTAAAATCTCTGAAAGATTTAGGCTTATCAACTTTAGGAATAAGTACAATGGAAATAGAGTTAAAGTTGGATGGAATCCTACCTGAGGTCCTCGATTATTTAATAACACTTAATGGGTCTTCCCCCAACACATCAATGAAATCCAAGAAAATTTCAGCGGTCCATCTATCCGGACCAGTGATCCTTTCCTTTTTACATTTACCAAGTGTAGCTTACATCTCGTCTATGGTTACAGGAGAAAACAGGTTTTCATTGTCTTTTGAATTTATCCATATAAGAAATACTAAGTAGGAATGTATAATATCAACAATATTATTTCCAACTAGTTCAGAATAAATTTCTTTAAAAAAAAATAACACCTTCCTCAGCCACATTTTCAAAACCCCTAATAATATCTCCTTCTCCCTTGTTAAGCTCCCATATGGTATTTCTTCTCTTTATTTCATTAGCAAATTTATGGAAATATGTTGAGTTCTCATCCCCGGGGCTAACCATGTTGACCTACTTTTTATCCTCCATTCAACTTCCTTCTCCCTCAAAATACCATTCCTAGTCAATTCCAGTTGTGTTAATTTACGCTTTGTTTCTTCTTTACTTGGACCAATGTCACTTTCAGAACATTCCTTGATACCTAGTTTTACCTACTTTAGTTTCATATCCCTACTTTTTATGTGATAAATGGACCATTCAATGGCCAAATTCCTCATCACTCTCAAGGAATCAACAAACTTCTTGCTACAAGAAATATCAATTGATTCATCATAATGCTTCTAGTTTGATTTTATCAAATTAACAAAATTATGATCATCCAACCAATGATGATTAAATTTAAAAGGAGTAGTTGGATTTCTCTCCCCTTTATCCATTTTTAGCAAAATAGGTAGATGATTTGATCCTCCACCTATCTCTCCATGATCTACATCTTTCCATCTTCCCCAAAATCTCACCAAATAACAAAAATTCTATCATCCTTTTAGTTGTTGTTGCCACTCTAGTCGTTCGATTGAACCAAGTAGGTTTACATTCAACAAGTTCTACATCAATTAAATCATTTACTTGTAATTTATTTAGGAAGTAGTATTGTAATGGATATAGTCTATCCCTCTCGAAGCAAACTTCATATCTATGTAGATTAAAATTCAAATCCCCAACCAACAAGAAGGGGAAAATGTTTATCAATTTCTACCAAAGATCTTATCCCAAAAATACATCCTCTATGTATACAGTCCATATAGGTTAAAGTTAGTACTTTTTAGGTATAATTCCTTACTAATAAAAGAATTCCCCGTAATAGAAGTCATAGAGAAAGAATATATGAGCTCCAAATCCCATTTCAATCACATAACAATCCCACCAAGAAGACTGCACCCATCACTCGAAAATTAATTCCAATATTTGAGCAACACCTTCATACATTCATTCAAAACCAAACCACTACACATTGTTTCTTCAATATCTAGAATATCCGCATATTGAATCCTGACTAACCTAACGAGGGCCATTTATTTGTTGTTGTCCAACCCATGACAATTGAGAGAAATAATTATCATGGGGTAACCCTCCCAATGGGATGATCTCTAAGCACCCTTAAAATAAACAAAGTAGCCTTCCTCGAACTATTATTTTCCCTATGAACAGACTTATTTAGAACAGTCTTCCCTTTTGTTGATGTTATAAACCCTATCCCTCTAGTAGACAAACCACCCTCTCCTCGAATGTTCCCTTTAGGTATTAATGCATACTGATTAGAATCATCCCATTTATCATCCGATGGTAACCTCCTTTACAAATATAGGGCTGAAACTATGAGATAAAACCCTAATATTCCTTTTACAATCCCTCAAATATTTTGCATGGGAATTATTGATTTTACTCTCTTAAGAAATATTCACAACATAACTATACTTTTCAATAAGAAGAGTTTCTAACAATAACTTTCCTGATTCCTCAGACAAAACCCCAATTATGATCTTATCCATATTATCGACATTTAATGTAGGAAAATCCTTTGCGAGCAACATCCTCAAATCATCCTTGGGAAAAAACTCCCCAACCATCTATGTATCTCCTAGAGTAATACCACGTGTCGCTTTCACATTACCCCATTTTCTTTTTGTTGCAATTTTTGAAGGCAGTTTGACCTCCAATTGAATAGGACACACCTCCTGAGGGTTCTCTTTCCCTTCCATTCCAAATTGAAAATCCTCCTTCCCATTCGTCAAACTGACCTCCTCTAAGCTCATAACCTTGCTCTTCCAAACATTTTTCCTAAATTTTACAGCATTGTCTCTCATTACATGCCCGTAGGAGTGGGATTTCACACATATGAAAGGAACATTAGCATCGTGTAATGTCCTCTTTTAATTAAATCACCTAGAAACACGTGTTAAACTATGTTATTCTCATTGGTTTGAGCAAGTATTAAAAAAGGGAATAACTGTGGATTAATATCACTAGTAGAATAAAGGAACATCACTTCAGTGTTATTAGATCATCACTAGATTGTAGAAGTATAGTGGAGAAAATAATAGAAAGCATGGAGAGCATGGATGCCTTATTTCATCTTGCATAAGTCAACAAGAAATCAAAATTGCATACATGCAAAAGTAAAGTCATGAAAACTTTAAAAGTTACACCCAAACCCTACAATATATATAAGAAGATAGGTTGAACCAAAAAGGAAACCATGATTATTATTCACTTTTGAGATTGGTTACAAGAGAAGCAACAACAGTAGTCAAAACAGCAAGTTGGGGTTGGGGGTGTGATCCAGCAACTAATAGGATTTTTTGGTAGTGAAATATATATTCCTTAATAAATTCTAGATAGATCAATTAGATATATCAATATCTCTTCACTACATTCATTCTTCTATAGAGATCAAGTATACAATGAAGGACAATATTACAGAGTCACATTTTACTGTTGGGAAATAGCTAGAAATACCCAACACGATTCACTTTGGTCCAAAGAGTCATAAGTTATTCTGCAAGTAACTATAATTCTTCTTGGCACTGTCATATTACTATACTAGGGGGTTATCATACCATCTTTTGAACATCTAGAGAAGATACTAGCATAAATGTTCAAGAAGGAGGGTGTCACCCATTCAAAGTAAAAAAATTCACTAGCTTCCAAGAAGGAGGAAAATCTTATGCATGTGTCAACAAATATCTTCATATAGTCCATATAACTCTTCCTAGAAAGTTTCAGCAACATCGACCAAGTATTAAAGTTGTTCTGAGGATATCTCTATCAAAGGAGGGCATTTTTATTATGCATGGGTATCACCTCTTAGCATGCATCAACGTTTTGGATATCTAGTGGATGCATGGTGTGCATGTCTTTTTTATACTGAGGAATATTCACAGCCATTAATATTTGTATGTTACTAAATTCTTACTGAGCTCTATTTCCTATTTTATCTCCATATCTATCATTTTTAGGTTTTTTTTGGCACGTAACCTATTTGCATGCAAAAAAAATTATTTCTCAAACCACCTGAAACACATAAAACTATAAACAAACCATCATTACCTATTGGTATAAAGGATAGAATATAAGTTTGAATATTAAAGTGGTATTAGAGCATGTTCTTTGCTAGTTGTGGGCTAGAACATGAATAGTAAATGAATCCAAAAGAAACTGCTTCTGTGACTTATAGAAGAAGGAAGGGAAGGTAAACATAGGGTCTAGAATTTCAAGAGATTAAATCGGAAGACACAAATTCAGACATGGACCCAATAGGGATATGCTATAGTAGAGGAAATGGAGCAAGGGAAGATGAAGACATAATGGTATTCCATAGCTTGGTTAGCGCCTTAAATGACTTAGCTAAGGGACAAAAGAGGTGTTACATTCTATAAACATGTTGGTTCTTAAGTCAAAAATAGGGCCAGAGTAGTCTACCCATTTCAATGGGAGATAGAGGATCCACCCATAGTAGCAAGAAACATGCGTACACTTATATGAAGAACACTCCTCACATATACAACGAACCTTCCAAACCTACTATGTCTCACTTTTTGGAAAATTCCATCACATGACTAGTCATGCCAGCTGAACCTGGCGAACCATTTGGGGCTTATCAACAAGAATACATGCATTTGGTAGATGATTTCTATTCAGCTATGCCATTCTCAAACTTCTACAATCTGAAAAGAAAGAACCAACCAAGGAATTTTAATAAAGGGTTTACCGAAAAATATGAATTGCAAAAGACAGTAGGCAAGTTGACCATTCCTAATTTTGATGGATCTCATGGTTGTTCAGCGATAATATGGGTCCCAAAGTTGGATATGTATTTCCAACTAAACCCTATGATAGATATGGGTGCCATTAAATTGGCTATCTTACATTTAGACGGAGAGCCTTCATGAGTTGTAGTACCATGGGTTAGTGTCATTAGGTCACGAAACCATTACATCATATAGTGATTTCACATAGAGGCTCATGGGGCACTTTGATAAGAGGGATCTAGAGATATTTTTCAGAGAGCTAGCACAACTTAAACAAACTAGAAGATCTGAGGCCTTCATATCATATTTTCAGAGAGTAGCAGTTATGGTGATAGATGTATCCGAGGGCAAGTTGTAATGTCATTTACACAAGCTTTGAAAAATCCTTTATGTGGCTTAGTGAAAGCCTACAAACCACCCACTTTACAGGATTCCATAAGTAGAAACCAAGACCTACAAGGATCTGTGCTGAAGAACAAGCCTCCACGACAACCTACCATTTCGTCGAAAAACAAGGAAAAGACAGCTCCATGGAAGGAATGGTTGAACAAGGACACACAACTAGATTTGAGAAGGAAGAAATTATGTTTCAATTGCAATGAGCCTTGGGTACCTGACCATAGATGTATGGGTAAAGGGAAGGTACACCTCATTGAAGTAATTTCAGATCGCACTAAGGAATATGAATTGGAGCATAAATAGGATGGAGAGTTGCATAGTATAGAGTTGGAACAATTTCCATAGAGAGAAACTATCTCTACCCTCATAGGAGTCTCCACCTTCCATACTATTAGGATAAGGGGAAGTATCCAGGGACAACGTGCCATTACTTTGATTGATGGTGGGGCCACCCACAAATTTATAAATTCCTCTTGGGTAGAGAGGAAAATATTTCCCACCAAGGACTTTGAGGGATTTACTGTTGTCATGGTTAGTAAGCACATGATGAAATACACATAGAGGATACCTCAGTTGTAGGTACAACTTGGGAATTATACATTGGTTGATGACTTTTATGTGGTAGATGTGCCAGACACAAGCATTGTTTTGGGAGTACAATAGTTGTACTCAATTGGGAAATAATCAACAAATTACCAAACATTAGAGATGGATTTCTTGGCACCAGATGGGAAATGGTAGTCCTAAGGTAAATTCCCAATGAGGCTTCAGGGTCAGCTACATCAAAGGGAATGACCACCAAATTCAAGCATGAGGGAAATACTCACATGAAAATATGGCCAAGTCCAACACATAAGACTTCAAGGAGGGACCAATGTTATAAAAGAGGCTTTCCGGGTAGATCTCCACTCAAAATTATGATGCACACTAGGGAATTTGGATAAGGAGCCAAATATAGGACATTCAATCCTCATAGATACCCAAGAAGGTACAAAAAATGAATATAGAAAATGGGAGAGAAGAAACATATATTTTGAAGAAAAAGAAGAACCACCTAGCAGTGGTGTAAACTGGTTGATACAAATGGATAAGAATAGACATGGACAAATGATTCGGTATATTGGTCGGATTTTGCTTGAGGACAAGCAATTTCGAGCAGGGAGGACCATAATGTCCTCTTTTAATTAAATCACCCGAAGGCACCCGTTAACCTATTTTATTCATGTAGGTTTGAGCGGGTAATAAAGAAAATGGAATAACTGAGGACTAATATCACTAGGAGTAGAAAGGAACATCACTTCAATGTTATTAGATCATCAATAGATTGTATAAGGCCAATGGAGCAAATATCAACAAGAATGGAGAGCATGCAGGCTTTATTGAATCTTGCATAATTCAATGAGTAATTAGAATTGCATGCATGAAAAAGTAAAGTCATGCAAACCCTAAAATATATATAAGAAGATAAGTCGAACCAAAAAAGGAATCCATGATTATTATTCACTTTTGAGATTGGTTACAAGAGCAAAAATAATAGTAGCCCCAACAACAAGTTGGGGTTAGGGGCATGAGCGAGCAACTAACAAGTGTTTTTAGCAGTGAAATCTAACTACCCTAATCACTTCTAGATAGATCACTCAAATATATCAATATCTCTTTAATGCATTCATTCTTCTGTAGAGATCAAGTATACAATGAAGGACAATATTACAGAGTCATGTTTTACTGCTAGGAAGTAGATGGAAATACCCAGAAAAATTCGCTCAGATCCAGAGAATCATCATTTCTTCCACATGTCACTATCATTCTTCTCAACATGGTCATATTACTATACTAGGTGATTATCAAACCATATTTTGTCCATTCGGAGTAGATACCAGCATAAACATGGGAGGAGGGAATCATCCTTTTAGAAGAAAACAATTCGCTAGCTACCAAGAAGGAGGAAAATCATACGCATGTGTTAGAAATTATCTTCATATAGGCCATATAATTATTCCTGGAAAGTTTCAACATCATTGACGAAGTATTGAAGCTCTTCTGAGGAGATCTCTATCAAAGGAGGGAATTTTTATTATGCATGGGCGTCACCTCTGAGTTGGCATCAACGTTTTGGAGATATAGTGGATGTATGGCATGCATGTAATTTTTATATTGAAGAATATTCACATCCATTAATATTGGTATGTTACTAAATTCTTACTCAGCCCTATTTCCTATTTTATCTTGATATCTATCATTTTTAGGGTTTTTTTGGCACGTAACCTAATTGCATGCAAAATCAATTATTTCTCAAAACACATAAAAAAATAAACAAACCATCATTACCTATTGGTATAAAGGATAGAATATAATTTTGAATATTATAGTGGTATTAGAGCATGTTCCTTGTCAGTTATGGGCTAGACCATGAACAGTAAATGAATGTAGAAGAAACCGCTTTTGTGACTTATAGAAGAAGGGAGGGCAGGTACAAAGAGGATTTGGAATTTGAAGTGATTAAATTGGAAGACACATATTCATACATCAACCCAATAGGAATATGCTATGATAGAGGAAAGGGAACAGGGAAAGATGAATATATAATGGCATACCAGAGCTTGGTTAGCACCTTAAATGACTTAGTTAAGGGACAGAAAGAGGTGTTACATTCCATAAAAATGTTGGTTCTTAAGTCAAAACATGGTCAAAATAGTCTACACATTTCAACGAGAGATAGAGGATCCACTAGTAGTAGCAGGAAACATGCCTACACTCATATGAAGAACAATCCTCACATATACAACAAACCTTCGAGACATACTATGCCTCACTTTTTGGAAAATGCCATTGCAAGACCAGTCATGCTAGTTGAACCTAGTGAACCATTTGGGGATCATCTACAAGAATACATGTATTTGGGAGATAAGTTCCATTCGGTTATGCCATTCTCAAAATTTTGCAATATGAAAATAAGGAACCGACCAAGGAATTTTAATAGAGGGTTTACCCAAAACTATGAATTGTAGAAGACAATAGGCATATTGACCATTCCTAATTTTGATGGATCTTGCGATTGTTCGGTGACAATATGGGTCCAGATGTTGGATATTTATTTCCAACTAAACCCTATGACAGATATAGATGCCATTAAATTGTCTATCTTACATTTAGATGGAGAGGCCCATGAGCAGTGGTACCATGGGTTAGTGACATTGGGTCATGAAAAAACCTACACAACAACCTACAATATTATGTGCCCAAGAACAAACCTACACAACAACCTACCAATCCTCTGAAAAACAAGGAAAATATAGTTCCACAGAAGGAATGGTTGAACAAGGACACTTGACGAGATTTGAGAAGGAAGAACTTATGTTTCAATTGCAACAAACCTTAGGTGCCTGATCACAGATGTATGGGTAAAGGGAAGGTACACCTCATTGAAGTAATTTCATATAGTAGTGAGGAAGATGAATTGGAGCAGAAATAGGATGGATAATTGCATAGCAATATTTTGGAACAATTTCCACACAGAGAAATTATTGCTACCCTCACAGGATTCCCCACCTTCCATACTATTAGGATGAGAGGAAGTATCCAGGTACATCGTTCCATTGCTTTGATTGATGGTGGGGCCACCCACAACTTTATAAATTCCTCTTAGGTAGAGAGGAAAATAGTTCCCACCAAGGTCTTTGGCAGATTTACCGTTGTCATGGTTGGAAATCAAAGGATGAAATACACATAGAGGATACCTTAGTTACAGGTACAACTTGGGAATTATACATTAGTTGATGAATTTTATTTGGTAAATGTGCCAAACATGAGAATTATTTTGGGAGTACAATGGTTGTACTCAATTGGGAAATACTCAACAAATTACCAAACATTAGAGATGGAGTTCTTTGCACCAGATGGGAAAAGGGTAGTCCTAAGGGGAATAACCAGTCAATCTTCAGGCTCAGCTACATCAAAGGGAATGGGCACCATATTCAGGCATGAGGACAAGACTCACACGAAAATATGGCCAACTCCAACACATAAGACTTCAAGGAAGGACTTGGTGTATAAAAAGGGATTTTTGGGTAGACCTCCAGACAAACGTATGATGGACATCAGGTAATTTGGATGAGGAACCAATTCTAGGATGTTTAATCGTCAAAGGTACCCAAGAAGATACAAGGAGGGAAGATAAAACATGGGAGAGAAGAAACATAAATTTGAAAAAAAAGAACCAACCAACAATGGTATAAACTGGTTGATACAAATGGACAAGAATAGAAAGGGAGAAATGATTTGGTATATTGGTTGAATATTGCTTGAGGACAAACAATTTTGAGCAGGGATGACCATAATGTCCTATTTTAATTAAATCACCCAAATACACCTGTTAACCTATTTTAGTCCTGTAGGTTTGAATGGGTATTAAAGAAAAGGGAATAACTGAGGACTAATATCACTACGAGATGAAAGGGACATCACTTCAGCATTATTAGATCATCAATAGATTGTATAAGGCTAGTGGAGGAGACATCAACAGGCATGTGAAGCATGCACTCCTTATTTCATCCTACATAAGTCAATGATCAATTAGAATTGCATGCATGCAAAAGTAAAGTCATGCAAACAATAAAAGTTACATGTAAACCCTAAAATATATATATAAGAAAATAATTTGAACCAAAAATGCATCCCTTATTATTATTCACTTTTGAGATTGGTTACAAGAGTAGAAATAACAATAGCCACAACAACAAGTTGGGGTTGGGGGCATGAGCCAACAACTAACAAGTGTTTTCAGCAGAGAAATCTATCTTCGCTAATCACTTCTAGATAGATCACTCAAATCTATCAATATCTCTTGACCACATTCATTCTTCTGTAGAGATCAACTTTATAGTGAAGGAAAATATTACAGAGTCACATTTTACTACTAGGAAATAGACGGAAATACTGAGAACAATTCACTTTGATACAAAGACTCATCGTTTGTTTTTCATGTCACTATCATTCTTCTCGGCATGTTCATATTACTCTACTAGATGACAATAAGACCATATTTTGCACATTCGGAGCAGATAATGGCATAAACGTGGGAGAAGGAGGGCATCACCCATTCAAAAGAAAACAATTCGCTAGCTTCCAAGAAGGAGGAAAATCTAACGCGCGTGTCATAAATTATCTTCAAATAGGCCATAAAACTCTTCCTAGAAAGTTTCATCATTATTGGCCAATTATTAAATCTATTCTGAGGATATCTATATCAAAGGAGGCCATTTTTATTATGCATGGGCATCACCTCTAATCACACATCAACATTTTGGAGATCTAGTGGATGCATGTGTTTTATATATTGAAGAATATTCAAATACTTGGTATGTTACTAACTTCTTACTTGGTCCTATTTCCTATTTTGTCTCTATATCTATCATTTTTAGGGTTTTTTTGGCACGTAACCTATTTGCATCCAAAATCAATTATTTCTCAAAACACTTTAAACACATAAAACTATAAACAAATCATCATTACCTATTCTTATAAAGGATTGGATAAAAGTTGGGATATTACAGTGGTATCAGAGCATGTTCCTCACTAGTTGTGGGCTTGAATGAAAAATGAATGAATCCACAAGAAACTAGTTTTGTGACTTATAGAAGAAGGAAGGGAAAGTACATAGAGGATCTGGAATTTAAAGAGATTAAATTAGAAGACAACAATTCATACATGGACCCAACAAGGATACACTCTAATAGAAGAAATGGAACAAGGGAAGAAGAAGATAGAATGACATTCCAAAGCTTGGATAGCACCTTAAATGACTTAGCTAAGGGACAAAAAGAGGTGTTACATGCTATAAACAGGTTGATTCTTAAGCCAGAACAGGGTCAGAATAGTCTACCCATTTCAATGGGAGATAGAAGATCCACCAGTAGTAGCAGGAAACATGCATACACTCATATGAAGAACACTCCTAACATATACACCAAACCTTACATACCTATTATGCCTCACTTTCTAGAAAATGTCATCGCCGGACCAGTCATGCCAGCTGAACCTAGTGAACCATTTGGGGCTTATCTACAGGAATACAGGGATTTGGGAGATGGTTTCCATTAAGCTATACCATTCTCAAACTTCTGCAATATGAAAAGAAAGAACCGACCAAGGAATTTTAATAAAGGGTTTACTTAGAACTATGAAATGCAGAAGAGAGTAGGAAGGCTGACCATTCCTAAGTTTGATGGATATCGTGATTGTTTGGTGAGAATATGGGTCTAGAAGTTGGATACATATTTCCAACTAAACCCTATGACAGAGACGGATGCCATTAAATTGGATATCTTTCATTTAGACAAAGAGGATCGTGAGTGGTGGTACCATGGGTTAGTGACACTAGGTCATGACACCAATACTTCATACAGTGGTTTCACACAAAGGCTCATGGGGAGGTTTGATAAGAGGGATCTGAAGATACATTTCATAGATCTAACACAACTCAAACATACTAGTAGTGTCAAGGCATTCATATAATAGTTTCATAGAATAACAATTATGGTGATAGATGTACCTGGGGGAAGGTTGGCCATGTTATTTACATAAGATTTGATAGAGAATTTACGTGGGTGGGTGAAAGCATAAAAACCATCCACTTTATAGGATTGCATAAGTAGAACCTGATGCCTACAAGATTCTGTGCCCAAGAACAAGCCTCCACAACAACCTACCAATCCATCGGAAAAAAAGGAAAAGACAATTCCACTAAAACAATGGTTGAACAAGGATGCACAACGAGATTTGAGAAGGAAGAAATTATGTTTCAGTTGCAGAGAAACTTGGGTACTTGGACAAAGATGTATGGGTAAATGGAAGGTACACCTCATTGGAGTACTTTCATATAGAAGTGTTGAAGATGAATTGGAGTAGAAATAGGATGGAGAACTCCATAGTACAGAGTTGGAACAACTGGCACAGAGAAAACTTATCGCTACCCTCATAGGAGTCCCCACCTTCCATACCAGCGTCAGTAGTATGGCCTTTAGGCCCAGCACCTGTATAACATTGGTAGGAACTTGGCTCCCCGCCTTCTCAGTCTCTGGGTAGCAGTACACAGCTACGTACTCATCGATAGTAATCCCACCGCCTGGCCCACCTCGGGATCGAAGGTTCACTACCTCCCCTCATCTAGATAGACCTGTGATAAAGTATATGTCTTCCACCTCTATGGTGAGAGGCATCCCATCTATCTGGAAAGACTCTGAGTCTAGATCCCAATAATCCACTACCATCTCTGGCAGTCGTGGTTTGGCCCTCAAACCACCAAGACACCAGAACTTATAGAGTCCACATGCTCGAAGAGCTTGTTGTGCCCTCACATCGACCCTTACAACTTCCTCTACTTCACCATGCTCGAACTCTCTCCATTCTAGCACCATCCTGCATGAGAAATTACCCAATTGTCCATTAGATTCTTGTAAATCCTTGTGTGCAGCGTCATACATGACTGTTTTGCAAATAGCCACATATGTACGCAGTTTCTAGCCTCTTTTCCGCATATAGCCAGCCCTATACGCAGGAAAAGCTTCGATACCCGCGTGGGCCGCAGCGCTCATGTAGAATTGGCCTTAAGTACCTCATTTCACCATGAAATTTAACAAAAATTATATCAAAATGCATGAGGAGAGCATGAGTAACTACTTGGAAGAAATGGTTGTGAATTCCGCCGGCTGGATCCCCTGGAATTTGCAGTTGAATATCAAAACTCTAATGGGTAAAAGTTTCAAATGAATTATGTTTTTTACCATTTATAGAAAATTTTTCAAATATTTGAAAATTTTTACCCCCTTTCCTATAGTTTTGACAGTTTCTAACCTTTTTGGACCGTTTATGACCTAATTTGTGATGTAGAAGACCATTTTCAGTGTCGTTTCAGCTGTTGGATTGACCCGTTCGTACTGATCTCAGGTATAATGTATACACTGGCATATAGGTTAGGTTCACCACCGTTTGCATTTTGCATGACCTTATGACCATGTCACCACGAACTTAGGTACGAACCCACTCTATTGTGTCACGGAACCTTCTTGCTGCTATAGAAGTGGCATGATATGAGTGGTAGAGCTTCACCTTACATGAGTACCCTAGTTAGTGCCTTATTTGAATTTGGTGCCCATGCTGATGTTTCCCCCTTTAGGG
The DNA here is from genome assembly GCA_001517045.1 of Pseudotsuga menziesii. NCBI lineage: Eukaryota > Viridiplantae > Streptophyta > Pinopsida > Pinales > Pinaceae > Pseudotsuga > Pseudotsuga menziesii. Next base: position 46,080 of record LPNX010024722.1, on the reverse strand, counting down.
TGTGGGAGTCTGTTGTATAGTACTACCATGACATTTAGCAAGAGTCTCATACTCCTCCTGATCTTATGCTGGCCTGTTTCCCTCCGGACTCCCCTTATGTCAAGTTGTGAATGCATTATCATGAGCTTTGCCTACCTTATTGAGCTTTATGCCGGCTCCCCTGACATTGCGTTTCAGCCATATAGCCCGAGCTTGTCTCATGTCTAGCCATGCAGAGCCTTTATTTATATCTTTCGCAGCTTGATTCCCTTTTTACCGGGAGGGGATTTTCCCCCGAGTGTCGATATCCTACACATGTATCCTTGCATTGAGCATAGGTATGTTCCACTGCTTGGAACTAGTTTGTTTGCCCTGATGACACTCGTCTCCTCCTAGTTTGTAACTATAAAGCTAGTTTATTCTTTTTTCAAGCTTTTCAAATAACTGAAAAAGTCCAAAAAAATAAAAAAACCAAAAAGCCGGACAAGGAAAGATAGTATTTTTGGCAGCTGTCGAGTCCTGTATCCTTCGAACAGAGCACTGTATATCACATCCATTGGTTGGGTTATAGTTTGACTTTAGGATCTATAGTCATTTATCTAAGTTTATCTCCACCGACTGGTTAAGCTTCCAGTCCCTATGGAGCCTCTGTTGATGCCTCCTATGTCACAGAGATGTCCCAGTTTGTATATCGAGTCTATGCTACCTTCATTCAGTCACCATACGCCGTTATGCTCTTGTTCGAAGGAAGTTGAAACCTGTGTCGGCCATTCCTCAATTATCTTGACTTTGCATGTCGGCCTTCCACATTAGACAACTTTGCTGAGTACCTCATGTTGGATGATGGGGGATGCCTTAATGCCCTCCTTCCAGTGGATTTCATCCCATTGACTTCAGATCATTTATTTTGGGATTGGAGTCTAGAGTCCTTTTGAGTGCCTTGAGACTTGCAGTCATCAGTGGCAGGTTCTCTCGCCATCGACAGTTTCTTGGGAATACATCAATGTCCCCTGATCGATGGATTATCTCAAGTGTTCGACCTCAACACATATATTCACACTTGTTAGTCTGCACTCTAGTACCTTGATTCCCATTTTCATTATCAGTGGGTAATCTCGCATCTGTTAATGGTATACATCAATGACCAGTAATCAGACGATGGACTACTATGTTCGACCTCGACACCTCTATTCGCATAGTAGGACATGTACTCGTAGCGGTTTATGTAGAAGACCTTCCAGCCTGGTGGAATCTCTTATATGCTACCTCCTTGATCGTGCCAGTGTTCATGAGATTTCAGCTCTCGTGACTTGATACCAGTCTATGTCAGATATTTCCAGCCATTATGGAGATCATGGTCCTTGTTGTATATCTTCATCATGGAGATTCTGATCTATGTATATTGTACGTGGCGATGACCACATATGTGATATCATGTATTATGCCTATTCATGGCCATTGTACTCTTATGTATCTGGGACTGCTATATGTACTTGCAGTTATATGCAGAGTTGTATTATTGTACTATGCTGATTGGGTGGCTGGTATTCCATTTGGGTACCTTCATCACTCCACTTTTGGGATGGACTTATAATGTATTTCGGCCATCGTATGACCCCTCTGACCTCACACATTAGGGGGCATCTGTTATAGAGATTTTCACCACCCTAGGTGAATCACACTTTGGATGGCCTTCCCCTGTCCCGCTGCAGACTCTTTGACCCCATGGACCACCTTTTATCCTTTGATGTATCATTAATCATCCGTAAAAACTATATAAAAGATGATATACATGGAATTTTCCCTGATAACCGTGTACATATGCGGATCTGTCCCCGATAACTGCGTACATCGGGATGTGTGCATAAGTCCAAAGCTTTTTGGAGTTTTCCTTGACTTGGATCCGACTCATTTGACTCTTGGCCTTCCATATGCCTTGAGATCGCTTAGATTCGACCCTTCATTATCCCTTTTGAAGCTATATAAGGAGCCCCTTGATACATTGAACACATATAGAGAGATTGAAGCAACGAAACTATAGTCCATTGTTGCCAGAACTATACTTGAGTCTGCATCCCTTTGTCCCTTTGGAGCACTTTTGTGTTCTTCCCAAGCTTGCCTTTGCTAGTGAGCTTGCTATTGAGAGATGGAGGATTGAGGTGGTGGAGGCCCAAGTGGGGGATTCAGTTTCTCCGATTCACAGACGTGCTGTCAGAGGTTGTATCTATCTTGTAATCTCTGATTTATATTAATAAGAACTATCTTTTCCTGTCCAATGATGTGTATTTGATTTAATGTTGTATCCATTGGAATATGTCAAATGCTTATACATTATTGATTATATATGCTAGAATAGATCTAACACCATGATATATAGTATGCTTGTATTGTTTGCTTGTTGTTGAGGCAGTATTATATCAATTCAAGCACAAGATTGGAAAGCTCAACAGGGATCTACTTCAACCATTCGGAATAAGGTACGAGGTCTGATCCTTTATTGTTAGATGTTTTATTTCTATTGCATATTGGGAAAGATTGATTTCTGGAGTCAAGTCTTTCTGTTGTGGTACCCCAAGCCATAGGAATTTCTCTTCGTAACACGTACTGATTGAAATATCAGAGTATGATGATGATGACGTACTGATCGAAAGATCATAGTATGATGATGATGATGTTGTTGTTCGAAAGATCAGAGTATGATGATGATGATGTTGTTGTTCAAAAGGTCAAAGTGCTGAAGATGATGTTGCTGATTGAAAGGTCAAAGTGCTGAAGATGATGTTGTTGATCGAAAGGTCAAAGTGCTGAAGATGATGTTGCTGATCGAAAGGTCAAAGTGATGAAGATGTTGCTGCTGATTGAAAGGTCAAATATGTTTTTGATCGAAGTGGTCAAAGATGTTGCTGATAGAAAGGTCAAATATGTTGTTGATTGAAGTGGTCAAAGATGTTGCTAATCGAAGCGGTCAAAGATGTTGCTAATCGAAGCGGTCAAAGTTATTGCTGATTGAAGCGGTCAAAGTGTTGATGTTGCTAAAGACTGAAGATTGAAGATGAAGACTACATGATGTTGAAAAGATTCCAATGATTTATAGATGTGTTACCCTGATGACGCTGATGATACTCTCTCTCTCTGCTATTATTGTTGTTGTTGATGTTGTTGTAGAATACCCTTCTCATTAAGGGGGAGTGTTGAAATATTGTAACTTCGAAGAATATTCTATATGTATCTTTTGGTGGTCTCTGATGTTCCTACCGGGAGAACCACTTGTATTACTTTGTACCCCGATGCTTCTAATCGGAAGAACTAATAATAGTCATGAGGTAGTCCCCTCTAATTGTAAAGGTGGGTCATTAGCACCCTAGTGTGGTTACTTGAGCCTACATGTGTAACTCAAGCCTACATGATTAACTCTAGCCTACATGTCAAGTGAGTTAATTAAAGTGAACGGATGAATATAAATAGAGGTGTAGCACTCCTCATTTGGAGCACACACTCTCACTTGTGTAGCGCATTAGTGGAGAGAGAGAAGTAGCTAGAGAAGGAGGAGGATCAGGCTTTGATCTCCTTGTTGATTTTACCTTTTATCTTTTTGGGACATCTATATTGAGGAAGCTTTTGCTAGGTTTTTCCCTTTAGGATTTTCCTAGGATAAATCTGTGTTGTTCTTGTGATACTATTTCTTTCAGTGATCCTGCTTATATGCTTTTGTTATGAAAATGAAATGAAATACTAATGTATTAGCTAAGCATATGAAAAGTTAACAATTTTTAGTCACTAGCACCATTGGGTCCACTTGGCCTAATTGTGACACATGTTTCAGTTTCTAAAGTGTGGGGAACACTAATTGAGGCCTACTGCCATGGATTGCACTTGCATGCATTAGTTTAGGAGCCTCCTAGACCAAACTCCACAATTCAGGAGCCATTGGGAGTGTCAATACCAACCAAGGTCAGTTGAGTTGAGTTGGTGACTAGTCAAGCTGAGTTAGGAGTCTGTTACATTTAGTCCTAGTCCTCTACATTCAGTTAGCGCTGGGTTTGCATGGCTGCATGTAGGAGAGGCGCATTTCTCACCTACCACAGTCACTTAGCCTCAGTCAACACTGAAGTAGACACTTGAGTTGTGTTTTAGAACTTCGTTGAACTCCATTAATGGTTTAGACAAGGTCAGTTAACTATTGAGTCCTTCAATAGTGATTTAGACAAGGTCTTAGTTAGCTACAGTCAAGTAGAGTCTAATCAATTCGAATTTCCTCATGTGGATTTGAATTGCATGAGGCTATTTAAGCCATTATACTTCATTGTAATTATTATCTAATTACTCTTTGATTAATGAAAAGCATTCACAGCTGCAAGCCATTTTTGCATTGTTTCATTCTTCAATAATTGAGTAAATTGTGTGATCCATCTTGTGAGTTGTGTGTTTGTCCACAGATATATGTGCTCAATTTAATAACAAGAACATGTGTTAAGATGGAATCCTATTATAAAATGCACACATATGAAGGAAGAAAAAGGAGTTGCCATCATATCTATCAAGATAAATGAGACTATCGATTCTAAGAGGAACAAGCTAGTTACTATAAAAGGTGGAAAATTGTCAATGATCAATATGAATGCTTCACACACCTTAAGAATCCCCCATAATTTGATGTGATCTGACAAATCCATTGGTGAGTGTAAAATATCGAACAATGGTACATGGAATCAAGGATAGAGAACTCACATCTTAGGAAAAAGAATAAAAAAATAATCAAGTGCTCCAAATAACACATGAGCCAAAATGCGTAACTGAATAGAAGCAACAAAAAACTACCATTATAAAGAGGATCATTACACAAGCTCAAGGGAAAACTAATGATCACAATAATCATCATAAAATGCTCTAGAAAAGGAGAGCTTCCAATATATAATAATTGAAACTTTTAAGATGGTTGAGTATCCCAACATTAATGAAGATTTGATGCAAATGTAGGAAAAGGAAACCCATGTCAATCATGGGAAGAAGCAAATACCAACACAAAATAAGTACTAGAAAAGTGCTTGATAAACATGGTCGAGTATATTAAATCTATTGATGGACAAGATGCGAACATGGTCAAATATATTAAAGCTACTATTGATCCAATACTGATGATCGAATTCATATGTACAAAAGGTAAAACTTCTACAATGATCAGCATAAGCGCACCAAAGGAGTAAATGCCTTCCATGTAGGCCATGCATTTCAAATATGGATGGAACACGTATATAAAATACATTTAAACAATTCTAAAGGTTCTAGTATATACAATGACCGATCAACAATACACCCATAAGAAACAAGGATAATAGGGTTGAATCAAGGTTTTACCACTTCTTCTTTTTCACAAAATGTTTAGGAGAAGTAATATTACACTACTAACAAGCTTGGTGGGAATGTCAATCCTAATAATGAGAGTGAGGGTGCCACCGTGCAAAAGGGAAAGATTATTTATGTCTTTTAAAGGTGAATACCGTGTAATAATGTTGGGGAATCCATGCCATAAAGGATGGAGAAGTAAGTGGGACAACATTCTTAGAATATCCATCGCCCTTTCAAAATGGTTGAAAAATAGATTCGATTAGGGTTATAATTATGTGGCCATGTTTTTCAAAACCTCTACTTTTACACTAGTACATGTGAAATTTTTTCCCATGACAAATCGTTTCTATAGAAACACATTTCTGTCGCTATAGCAATGATTAGAAGCCCAAATTTTAGTCACAAAATTATCGTCACATTATCCACACTTTGAATATTCTATCGGTATAGTGACAGAACATTGATGAAACATGGTGATTGTGGCATTTGCTTCAAAAATAAATAGGTGTCGATATAACGATGTTTATGTGTCGCTATAGCATCGGTTGGGCGTCGCTATAGCGACAATTTATTGTGGAAAAAGAAGGCGACTAAGTCAAATTGCGTCGTTTAAATGATGTTTGGGCGTCATTATAACGAAAAATATTGTCGCAAAATAAAGGAAGCATTTCATATTGCGTTGCGGGAGCAATGGAATATTGTCACAAAATCAAGCGACTATTTCATATTGCATCAGTATAGTGACGTACATGAGTCGCAATAGCGACGTCAGTGTGTCACTATAGGCACAAAAGTGTGTTGAAACCAAGAAACTCCTAAACTATTGTCCGTTGTTATAGTCTACCGTCGTTTGTCACAACTTAGAAGTGAATAAGCACTGCATCCTTGCTATAGTAACATTGTTACGTCATTATAGCACCAGAAGTACATTTTTATATCGAGTTTACCATGTATTTTAAAAATATATATATAAAATTCGCACCAAAAATTGTATTTCAAATCTAGCCATACCTGCATTTAGGAAAGGAATTATAGTTTTTATGCTTGTCGTAGTGCTTATCCTAGAAATTATTCTCCTTCAACTGATGATGGAACTTGTTCAAATAGGTCTTTCCAGAAGCTGGCCATAATCCCCTGCTCGAGAGCCTTGACCCTTTTTATAAATACATGAAGAGTAGAGGAAGGAAACATAGTTGGACCCTTTTCAAAATAGCATTCAATTCCTTCATTTTAAAATTTCTTATGTTTGGCTAGCGATCATGGTGATTTGGTGGCCATTGGGATAGAAGTGTTGGTCCTAACTAAAAGGTCTTACATAATATCTACAAATGTGAGTAGGGAGATTATACCATGTGGGAATATGTCCCACATATTAGGATCAGATCCCCATATAGACCCATATTGTATGTATCCCTTCTAGACAAAAATTCATTAAGGATCGAAGACATATCAAAAAAGGATTTAGATATGATACATGGAGAGGTCTATAAAAAAGGGGTGAAAGATCCAGTAACATAGGTTTCCATACTATGAGCCTTGAAACTTCCAAATTTTACAATATATTGTTGTTACATAATATATTGTATTTGACTATTTTTATGAGTATAGTTGGTAGCACATGTTAGTACCTTTGTTAAATTGAACATCTGAATTAAACCATATGATGTACAAGCTAGAACTCTATGGGAACAAACTGATCACTTTTCACTTGAAATTTTTTTCTCTAGAAACAACACCCCATGTCGTTGAGGTAGCAAGTCATCCAAATCCATTAGGATAGTGCCAAGAAAAGTGAGTTCATCTATAATGGTCATAGAATATTGATTAATAATGAAAAAAAAAGATGGAATCTATCTACACTACATAAATGTATCATGTCAAGATGGAAGTGGAACCTCATGCAACATGAGGAGTACGTAGATACATTTTAGAGAGCTAGCACAACTCAAACGTATTAGAATTGTCAAGGCCTTCATATGATCATTTTAGACAGTAGCGGTTATGGTTATACATGTATTCGAGGGAAGGTTGGTGTTACCGAAAATACCCACCTTCTGCGGACAGAAGTGGTTTCCCTAGCTTGAAACTTAGTACTAGAACAAAACAATCACAATATAAAAGATCAAATAGATAACTTGAATTAAATACTCTTTACCTCTCACAAACTGTAAAGGCTGGTCTTTAGAGTGTCTAATCTCCACAGATATCCTACAGAACACACCACAAAAACACACAATATATCAGAGTAACAAGTAATCTATGATCTTATGTCAATAACCAAGGAACTCAACAATAAACATAGTGATTCAAACACAATGATTTTTATGGGAAAGAAAAATTCATTTGCATTAATAAAATGGAGAGAGACAACATAAAACCTAAGCCTTGGTGTTGAGAAACCCTTCTCAAATGAACTTTGCCTCAAAGTCTCAAGATTTCCTACAATTTACTCACTAATCTTGGCTGAATTTGGCCAGAGTTTACTTGTAATCACATAATATTCCTCTTCCTAGCCATGGAGGGTGAACCAATATTTAAATCCATGGAAAGATAGAATAGGTTGAGGATCTCATGGGTGAGGAGGGGGGAGGATCCTGCAATGATGGATCTCGAGTTCTAGGTGGTCCACAAACTTAGGGATGAGGCTCCACGAAGTCAAGCTTCTTGAAGCTTTTCTTTTTTTCCTTTAAAGTCCGACCACTGATATTTGTCGAAGGAGATAGGGTGTTACGAGGTTGGCGTCACACATTGCATATAGGTAGGTAGCGGTGGTGCTGCTTACTACTAAAAAAAAACGTTACTGACATAGGTACCATACCTTGATCATGCAAAAAATGTGATGCTATCCAAAGGTGTAAATCATTGTTCCTTTCCCAATTTCCACTTCAAAACTTCAGTATTTAAGGAAAATACTGAAATTTGGTTCTCATAACATGATGTTGACAAGAATTGTGTGTAACAGAATGCCCCCCAAAGCATGAGGCTAGAGGGAAATGATAGGCGAAGACTTTTTAAGAACAAGTTATCACTTCAAGGAAAGACTCCGCTAGTCAAATATATTAAAAAACTGAGCTTATCATGCAGTACATTGTCACTTTGATTTGAATCCATACAACTCACAATATGGTGGCTGACCAATACACTGCAGATCCATGTGATATGTAAACAATTATGGTTACTAGAATACAATGTAGATCCATGTGAGGAATACTCAAACTTGGACATAGATACTAGACATACAATGTAGATCTATGCCACACAGACACAAATTTGAGCACAACCACAACCATACAAATGTGGATCCATGCTAGGACTCATACAAATAATCCATCACAACTTGGGAAAAGCAATGAGCGCTTAAAATATACCTAGGGTATTCATCTTGTCTTCAACAATATATGATTCCATCCATGTGAATAAGGGTCTTGAAGTTGAACATGGTAGAATCCATTTTATTATTTTTCAATGATGAAAACTGTTACTAAAGTGAGAGGGAGATTACAATTGATGTCAATGATTCCCAAGGTACCCTAGTATGTTCCTCCGAATATGAATAGATGATCTGATTTCGGACACTCGGTTGAATATTTTGATCAAAGGTTAATGATGAAAACCTATTCTCAAAAGCGATGAAATATTTTATTGATGTATACAGATCTCAAGGTACTGCTTTGTTTCTAAGACTAATTCCCAAAAGATGAGTTGAAGTCGACATAAATAGTCTTGTTGAAGGAGGGCCATGATGAATCCCACATCAACGACATGAAAATTGAAACATATTTCTGGAATTTGAGTATGAAGTTACCATAGGATTGACTCAAAGTAAATTGACACAAAGATAGTTTTTACTGCGGATGCAAACTCTCAACACAATTTTCCTTTGAACATCAGGAGGCAGAATTAAAAACTTGGAAGCATTGAATCGACAAGGCAGACACCACAACATAATGCGATTATGGATGATGCATTATTTGAAAAAATCAAAGGAGTGACATTTTTTTATTGAAAATATGCACCTTCTGCGGACATAAATTGTTTCCCTATCCTGAAACTCAGTACTAGAACAAAAAAATCACAACATAAAAGATATTTACCTAAAATAAAATAGATAAATTGAATTAAATGATATTTACCTCTCACAAAATATAAAAGGGTGGTCTTTGGAGTGACATGTGATCTCCATATATATCCTAAAAAACACACCACAAGAACACATGATAGATGAGAGTAACAAGTAATCTATGATCTTATGTCAATGACAAAGGAATTCAACAATGAACATAGTGATCCAAACACAATGATGTTTATGGGAAAGAAACCTTGATTTGTATTAATAAAATGGAGAGAAAGAGCATACAACTTAAGCCTTGGTATAGAGAAACCTTTCTCAAGTGAAATTTTCCTCAAATCCTCAAGATTTCCTATAATTTATTCACAAATCTTGGCTAAATTTGGCGAGAGATTACTTGCAATCACATAATATTCCTTCTCTTACCCATAGAGGGTGAACCAATATTTAAATCCATGGGAGGATAGAATAGGTTGAGTATCTCATGGGTGAGGTGGAGAGAGGATCCTACAATGATCTATCTCGAGCTCTAGGTGGTCCACAACTTTATGGATCAGGCTCCACAAAGTCAAACTTCAAGAAGCCTCTCGAAGCTTCTTCTTTTTTTCCTTTAAAGTTTTAGCATCGCTCTTTGTTCGAGGAGACAGAGCGCTACCAAGTGGGAACTGCACATTGCATACAGGTAAGTAGTGGTGGCACCGCTTACTGCTCAAAGAAAAAAAGCGTTACTAACATAGGTATCGCACCTTTATCATGGAGAAAATGCATTGGTGGCCAAAGGTATAAAAACATTATTCCTTTCCCTAAAAGCAAATAGATGACTTGAATTAAATAGTCTTTACCTCTCACAAACTATAAAAGGTTGGTATGTGGAGTGTATGATCTCCACAGATATCGTGCAAAACACACCACAAGAACACACAATAGGGATCAGAGTAACAAGTAATCTATGATCTTGTGTCAATGACCAAGGAATTCAACAATAAACATAGTGATTCAATCACAATGACGTTTATCGAAAAGAAACCTTTATTTGCATTAATAAAATGGAGAGAGAGAGCATACAACCTAAGCCTTGGTGTTGAGAAACCCTTCTCAAGTGATATTTTCCTCAAATCCTCAAGCTTTCCCTAATTTCCTCACTAATCTGGCTAAATTTGGCTAGAGTTTACTTGCAATCACATAATCTTCCCCCCCTCCTACCCATGGAGGGTGAGCCAATATTTAAAGCCATTGGAGGTTAGAATAGGTTGAGGATCTCATGGGTGAGGTGGAGGGAGATGGATCCTACAATGATGGATCTCGATCTCAAGGTGGTCCACAACCTTAGGTATAACTCTCCACGAAGTCAAGCTTCAAGAAGCCTCTCAAAGCTTCTCTTTTTCTCCTTTAAAGTTTGAGCACCGCTCTTTGTCTAAGGAGACAGAGTGTTACTAGGTGGGAACCGCACATTGCATATAGGTAGGTAGCAGTGGCACTGCTTACTACTCAAAGCAAAAAAGTGTTAGTGACATAGGTACCACACATTGATCATGGAGAAAGTGCGGTGGTGGCCAAATGTGTAAAAGCATTTATCCTTTCCCAGTTTCACTTCAAAAATTGAGGATTTAAGGAAAATACTAAAATTTGGTTCCCATAACATGACGTTGATGAGAATTGTGTGTAATAGAATCCCCCCAAAATCATGAGGCTAGAGGGAAATAATAGGCAAAGGATTTTTAAGAACAAGTTATCACTTCGAGGAAAGAGTCCACTGATCATAGATCTTCAACAACCAAGCTTGTCATGTAGTACCTTGACACTTTGATTTGGCTCACAACATGGTTGTTGATCAATACACCGCAGATCATGTGAGATGTAAAAAATCATGGCTACTAGAATACAACATAGATCCATGTGAGGAAGACTCAAAATTGGACATAGCTACAAGACATATAGAATAGATCTATGCCATATAGACACAAATTTGAGTACGACCACGGCCATAAAAATGTTGATCCATGCTAGGACTCATACAAATACTCCATCACAACCCGCGGAAACCAATGAATGCTTAAAATATACCCAAGGTCTTTGTTTCATCTTCAACATAGTATGATTCCATTCATGTGAATAAGGGTCTTGAAGCAGACCATGGTAGAAACCACTTGATTATTGGTCAATGATGAAAACTGTTAACAAGTGTGAGGGAGATAACCATTGATGTCGATGATTCCCAAGGTACCCTAGTACATTTTTCCGAATTTCAATAGGTGATATAATGTTGAACACTTGGTTGAATATTTCGATCAAAGGTCAATGATGAAAACCAATTGTCGAAAGAGACAAAATCTGTCATTGATGTATACAGATCTCAAGGTACTGCTTTGTTTCTAAGACTAATTCTCGGAAGACAAGTTGAAGACGACACGAAACTCAGAACAAAGTTCTAGAATTTCAGTATGCCAGTAACCATAGGACTGACTCAAAGGTAACTGACACAAAGGTAGTTTTTACTACGAATGCAAACTCTTAACACAATTTTCCTTTGAACATCGGGCGACACAATTAAAAACTTGGAAGCGTTGAATCGACCAAGTGGATACAAGGACATAATGCGATGATGGATGGTGCATTCTTTGAAAGACTCAAAGGAGCGACATGACTAATGAAAGTGGATCAACTCGGAAGCAAGCTAAATACCCAACTGACTGAATGAAATGCAGATAGGTGCCATGTTCAAAGGTAACATGAAACTTCTGTTATTGGAAAAGAAATGGTTCCCTTCCCTTACTTTCCCAATCATACTTGATGAGTACCTCTTTTTCATTTTTACGAGTTCAAAGAGGGTAAAAAACACTCATTGTAGCTTATCGCAAGATAATTCTATTCTCATATGTTTTCCGAACATGAGAAAGGAGAGGTTCGTTCTCAAAAGAGGGTCTCTTAGTTTTTAGTTTAACGAGTAAATTGAAAGTAAACTTGGGACCATTCACATTTAGAGAGTCTAATCAAAACTAAAGAACAATCCAAGAGGTTTTTTTCATATGATTTAGTCTCTGAAGACCAAAAAGGTATAAAATGATACCTTAGAGAATTATTCTAGTCGACGACTAAAGTATACATTTTTTTGTAGATAGTCGATCTGAACCGTAAAAGGGGTAAACTACCTTTGAAAAAATGACTCTTCAAGTACTTTTATGAGTGTGAAGAATACAAGTTCACTCAATGATCTTTTCACATTTTAAGATTCTAAAAATATATTAAAGGGGACTCTTTGAAGGTTTCTTTTTCATAAAAAGGTTTAACGAGTCCAAAAAAGAGGTAAAATTTGACTTGAAAACTCATTTCTAGGTTTAACAAGCACAACCGAAGTTTTAACATAGTGCTCAGAACCTTGCCATGTTTGGAATCAAGAGCACGAAAAGGCGATAAACAAGCTCAAACCATTTTTCATGTTTTAACCAGAGCACGAAAAATGAAAAGTAACATCGACACCATCTTAATGTTTTTAACAAGATTGAAGATTAGTTGGAAGAATGCTCAGGGTATCTGCTTCATTTTTTAATGATCTTGCAACAGAGAATGATCTGTTCTCAATACGTTGTTTCATGGTTTAGAGAGATTGAACCTAAAAGAAAGCATGCTTAACACGAGTCTTTTCAGCACTATTTTACCAACATAATGTCTAGAGGTTAGTACTTTCCCCCAGTAAAAACTATCCAATATCTCAACTTCAACATAAATACGTTGAATTTGTTTCCCTAGTGGTTCGATCCCCAGTGGAGTCACCACTTTTGTTACCGAAAATACTCACAATCTGTGGACAGAATTTGTTTCCCTGACCTGAAACTCAGTACTAGAAACAGACAATCACAATATAGAAGATCTTTCCCTAAAATCAAATAGATAACTTGAATTAAATACTCTTTACCTATCAAAAACTATATAATTCTAGTCTTTGGAGTGTCCGATCTCCACAGATATCTTGCAAAACCCACCACAAGAACACACAATAGATCAGAGTAATAAGTAATCTATGATCTTATGTCAATGACCAAGGAATTCAACAATAAACATAGTGATTCAAACATAATGATGTCTATGGGAAAGAAACCTTCATTTGCATTAATAAAATGGAGAGAGACAACATGCAACCTAAGCCTTGGTGTTGAGGAACCCTTCTCAAGTGAAATTTACCTCAAAGCCTCAAGATTTCCTACAATTTACTCTCTAATCTTGGCTGAGTTTGGCCAGAGCTTACTTGCTATCACATAATCCTCCTCTTCCTACCCATGGAGGCTGAACCGATACTTAAATCCATGGGAGGATAGAATAGGTTGAGGATCTCATGGGTGAGGTGGAGGGAGAATCCTACAATGATGGATATTGAGCTCCAGGTGGTCCACAACCTTAGGGATGAGGCTCCACGAGGTCAAGCTTTGAGAAGCCTCTCGAAGCTCCTCTTTTTTTCCTTTAAAGTTTGAGCACTGCTCTTGGTCCAAGGAGACAGAGCATTACCAAGTAGGCACTGCACATTGCATACAAGTAGGTAGCGGTGGCACCACTTACTGCTCAAAGAAAAAAAACATTATTGACTTAGGTACCGCACCTTGATCATGGAGAAAATGTGGTGGTGGCCAAAGGTATAAAATCCTTGTTTCTTGCCCAATTTCCACTTCAAAACTTGAGGATTTAAGGAAAATACTGAAACTTGGTTCTCATAATATGATGTTGACGAGAATTGTGTGTAACACTTGGTCATTTTATTTACAGAATATTTGACGAAGCCTTTACATGGGTGGGTGAAATCCTACAAACCATCCACTTTACATGATGCCATCAGTAGAACCCAATACCTACAAGATTATGTGTCCAAGAACAAGCCTCCACAACAACCTACCAATCCGCTGGAAAACAAGGAAAAGATAGTCACAAAAAAGGAATGGATGAACGAGGACACAAAACGAGATTTGAGAAGGAAGAACTTATGTTTCAATTGCAAAGAACATTGGGTACCTATACACAAATGTATGGGTAAAGGGGGAGTACACCTCATTGAAGTACTTTTAGATAGCAGTGAGGAAGATGAATTGGAGCAGAAACATGATGGGGAACTCCATAGTACAGAGTTGGAACAATTGCCACACAGAGAAACTATCGCTACCCTAACAGGAATCCCCACCTTCCATACTATCAGGATCGGGGGAAGTATCGAGGGACAACATGCCATTGATTTTATTGATGCTGGGGCCACCCACAACTTTATATATGCCTCTTGGGTAGAGAGGAAAATATTTTCCACTGACGACTTTGAGAAACTTACCATTTCCATGGTTGGAAATCAGAAGATTAAATGCACACAAAGGATGCCTTAGTTACAGGTACAACTTGGGAATTATACATTGGTCGATGAATTTTACGTGGTAGATATGCCATACACAAGCATTGTTTTGGGAGTGCAATGGTTGTACTCCATTTACTCCATTGGGAAATAGTCAACAAATTACCAAACATTAGTGATGAAGTTCCTGGAACCAGATGGGAAAAAGGTATTCCTAAGGGGAATTCCCAATGAAGCTTCAAATTCAGCTACATCAAAGGAAATGACCACAATATTCAAGCATGAGGACAAGTCTCGCACGAAAATATGGCCAAATCCAACACATACTAACTTCAAGGAAGGACCAATGGTATAAAAAGTGATTTCTAGGTAGACCTACAAACACACTACAAACAAAAGTATGATGCACACTAGGGAATTCAGACGAGGAGCCAAATCTAGGATGTTCAATCCTCACAAGTACCTACGAAGATATAAGGAGGGAGTACAGAACATGGTAGAGAAGAAACATAAATTTGAATAAAAAGAAGAACCACCCAACAGTGGAATAAACTGGTTGATACAAATGGACAATAAGAGTGAGAGACAAATGATTCGGTATATTGGTCAGAGATTGCTTCAGGACAAGCGATTTCGAGCGGGGAGGACTGTAATGTCCTCTTTCAATTAAATCACCCACAGACACCCATTAACCTATTTTATTCCCATAGGTTAAAGTGGGTATTAAATAAAAGGGAATAACTGAGGACTAATATCACTAAGAGCAAAAAGGAACAGCACTTCAGTGCTATTAGATCATTCGTAGATTGTAGAAAGCAAGTGAAACATACCTCAGTAAGCATGTGGAGCATGTAGGCCTTATTTCATCTTGCATAAATCAACGGGCAATTAGAATTGCATGCATGCAAAAGTAAAGTCACGCAAACCCTAAAAATTACATGCAAACCCTAAAAGCTATATAAGAAGATAAGTGGAAGCAAAAAGGTATCCATCATTATTATTCCCCTTTGAGATTGGTTATAAGAGAAACAACAACAGTAGCTGTAGTAACAAGTTGGGGTTGGGGGAGTGAGCCAACAATTTGCTAGCTACCAAGAAGGATGAAAATCTTAAGCATGTGTCAGCAATCATCTTCAAATAGGCCATATAACTCTTCCTAGAAAGTTTCAGCGTCATCGGTAAAGTATTAAATCTTTTCTAAGGAGATCTATCAAAGGAGGCCATTTTTATTATGCATGGGTGTCACCTCAGGCATCAACCTTTTGGAGATCTAGTGGATGCATGGTGTGATTGTCTTTTTTTATACTGAAGAATATTCACAACCATTAATATTGGTATGTTAGTAAATTCTTACTGAGCCCTATTTCCTATTTTATCTCTATATCTATCATTTTTAGGGGTTTTTTTGGCACGTAACCTACTTGCATGCAAAATCGATTATTTATCAAAACACCTGAAACACATAAAACTATAAACAAATCATCATTATCTATTGGTATAAAACATAGAATATCAGTTGGGATATTACACATAGTCTAGGCCTTGTTGATTCCCTAAACTGTATTTCGATTCCATTGGGCAAGCCTTTTTTCAAATCAACCGAAATTAAAACCTTCTCAAATTTACACATCACATTGAACTTGTAGCTAGGGTCCATAAATAGTACTACTAATATTATTCTCCAATGTCGTCAAGAACTTGTTATTCCAGAACTCCAGCGGAAGCCTTAGAAGTTTAAACCAGACTGGTATTTTTCCAATAGGTTCGTCTCTTGGATCAAAACATGGATTCCATAGCTTCAAAGATAAACATGATTTTCCCCACATCCATCTACTGTTCAACAAAATTTTCTGATCCTCCTCCAATTGACGCTTAAAACTTAATCAACCCCTGGTAAGAATAAAATCCGTAGGACAATACTGGAGTACTGGTTCCTAGATTCTTTTCACCCAAGAATTCAAAGAAAGATCAGATAACCTCACCCCAAAGAATCTGCCAATAAGGGTTTTTCCAACAAGGTATATTGCTAGCAGGTCACTAATGAAGTCGATCGATTGTCAAATTTTCTCAATCAACTTCATCTTTTTACTTGTAGGTTATATTGAATCGATTTGCAGTCAACGAAAGTTTATAACTTTGTTTTTAAAGTTGGAAAAATTTAAAATAATAATTTTAAATATATTAAGGAATTATTTATGTGTGTTTTTAAATATATTCAGAAATTATTTTATATGTTTATTTTGATAGGCGTGCCTTTTTATTTGATATTTGAGGTGGACTAAGGCCTATGCTTTTTTATCTACATACGACGATGAGACAAGTAATTTCTCTAGATTGATTCTATGGGAGTGGTTCAAAATAAAAAATAAACAATTATATATATATATATATATAATTGGTACTCCATGAATGGATAACTGGTGCATGGATAACTCATAGTTCATGAATGGATACATGAATAAAATAAAGAATAAAAAATAATAATTGATAGTTTATAAATAGATAAGAAGAAGAATGCATGTGATAACATGTAGTTAGGCATGAATAACTCAAAATTAAACCTATTTAACTAGAATAATACGAGGAATAAAAAATATTCCAAAATATTGTCCATTTCATGGCTATCTCTCAACCATTTAATCTTTGTTTACCTAATCCAACAACAAACTATATAAAATATATTAATTTTATATTATATAAAAAACATTTTTTAAAAGTAGAATATTTCATTCACCGTCCTTTTGTAAAAGTTATAACCTAAAATTATAAATAACCTAGAATTATAAATATAAAAATTATTGTTTCATTAATTTAAAATTATAAATATAAAAATTATTTTTATTTTTATTTTTTTAAATAGATTATCGCAGGTCTCATGGCTTCTTTGTTTTCAACGGTTATACACTCTTCATATTTTAAATTTTTAAAAGGTAATATCCTTCAAATATTTTAAAATGAATTGGTCATGAGGTATGCCCAATAAACGATATAGTTCACGGATCACTCTTCTTTTTATTCCTCTATATTTTATTTCATTGTAATGTCCCCGGTTTTGACCTCATTTGCATGATGTATATATTGTAATTAATCATGGTGAGGAGCTCAAGGCAAAAGCCCCACCATTGATTTGGTTGTGTATGTTTCGGCAATGGGGGATAATTGCCGATGGTATGTCGTGCTATCTGGCACATTTTAATTCGGCATCATGTAAACCTGCACATCAATTAAAATAAACCAAAACCAGCTACGGCAGTGCAACGTTGAATGAAAAGGGCATGGTTCCAAAGGATAAGGGGTGGGGGATGTCAAACCTTGGTTATGGGGGGAAAACCCATGTTTTGTCACCTTGCTGATTTTCCATCTTCCCTTGTCAACCTCTTTAATGTTTTGTTGGGAAGCTGAGGAGTAATGGATGCTGGTGGTTGAGGCAGTTAATGCCTTTGGGAGTGGGGTGGCAGGACTGTCAGTCCTTTGCCCACCTGCTCACTCCACCCACGTTTGCCAGTCTTCTCCCTCACGCACTCTTCCCTGGTCAGTTCACTCTCACCACGATTTTTGGGTCTGTTGGCTCCTCACGCACAGGCTCTGGGCGATTTTGGTCTCACGCAGTATTTTATTCCTCTCCACGAGTTGCTAAACGCTCAGGCACTTGCAATTCGTGTCCTCCCGACTGCTGTGCATTCTCACGCAGAGAATTTCCCTCCCGTTTCTCATTTTCGCGCATAGGAATTTCCTGGGTTTTACCCACATCGTTTTCCTCTGCGGATTGGTGAATGGAGTGGCTGAATCCCTTCCTCACGGGCTGAAGGTGGGGTTCTGCATTATTGTTCCTCACACACAGGTCAGGAAACTGTAAATTCGTCGGCTTTATGGTCCACATATGTTTGCCCAGCAACCTTGGTTGTGCAAAATGGGTCGTTGCTCCCCATGTCATTGGTAATGTGCATGCTAATGCGGTTTGGAGCGGTGGTGTTTTCCCCCTGTTGTAGCTTGTTTGCTGTTGTGTTTTTGGGGCTGTGCAATTCGTTTGCCTTGTTTAAGCTGTGACAGCTAAGTAATTGCCTGAGTGCAATGGTTAGTCTGCGGACTGTGCTGGCTTGGCTTGTCTGTTGAAATCCTGTGAAACCCAGCTGTGTTAGTTGCTGTTTATGCCCCTTGGCTATGTATAAGCCTGCAATTGACCCTTATTCCGGAGGAACCATGCCCAGCTTGGGGGTGGCAGCGTTGCTGAGAGACTGATGAGCACGCTGGCCTATGGTTGGGTGGAACGTTGCAACGACGTAGCTGGTTGCGGGTGAATTCTTCATCAAAAGATAAGTACTGCTGGTTACTTCATCTCTGTAATTTTGTATTGATGTTAAATGCTGGAATGTATTTGTGTTGCTTCCGCTGTATGATTGAAGAGTTTTGCATCTGTGTATGCTTGTAAGTTTTAATTTCAGCATTTGATTCCTGTCAATATTCATGGGGCCATTTGCCCGGTTGTGTTGATGTGTTCGTCGCGTCCTCTTCGCCGGTTGAGGGATGGGGACATGACATTCATTTTTTAAGATTTTAACAAACTATTATTTGAATTTTTTTTAAAATAAAAGATATAGTTTGGGACCATTATTTTTTATTTATTTTTTAAATTATAAAATAATGACTATTATTTTTTTATTTCTCCATATATATTTTTTAGTTATAACATAACATTATCTAATAAAATGCATTCATTTAATTTTTTTTTAAATCTAGAAATTTTAGAAATAATAATTTTTAAATATATATATATATATATATATATATATATATATATATATTTAGTTTAGGGACTCTTCTTTTTATTCCTATATTTTATTTCCTTTTTACTATTTCCTCTTTTTAAGATTATGACATACTATTATTTGAATTATTATAAAATAAAGGATATAGTTGGGACCATTATTATTATTATTTTTTTTAAATTATAAAATAATGACTATTATTTTTTTATTTCTCAATATATATTTTTTAAATTATAACATAATAAAGTGCATCCTTTCTATTACTGGATCTGTCACTAGCAAGAATCAAATTATACTAAGTTTGAGTTATTACTATGTTTATTGTTTGTGGGATAATGTTATGAGTTATACATTTGTTATTGTTAGAATATAATCCATCGGGATTATATATTGTAAATAAATAAATAAATAGTTATGTAGGAAGCTGAACAGTTACATAGGAAGGTGAAAAGGTTGATGAAGCTCAACCACCACATGTAATATATAAATGTATGCATTAACCATGAATAGAAGTGAATCGGGAGTTATACCTATCAGTGGTATCAGAGCTTGTCTATTTGGCATAACTCCTGCCTGCTGCATTTCAGTCCTAGCATTCTGCTTGCCATTCCATTGCTAGACTGCGTCAGTCTGCCATTTGCATGCGTTTCTCTTTGCCAGCCTGTGCGCATTCATTTGTATGTGTTATTCTCTTCTCATTTGCCTCATTTTCCAGACTGCTCTCTTCTCAACCCTAATTTCTTGAGCTGAATGAGTCACCCTCCTCCTCTTGCATATTGTTGTTGCTGCGAGTTCTTTGAGGACCGTCTGCAAAATTTCTCATACTTTGTGAAGACTGGTGTGTTTGACATTGTGAGATGCTGCGATTTCATGAGGGAGTTGTAATACCTATCAGAGCTGCGATTTCATGAGGGAGTTTATAATTTGAAGACTGTAGTATTGGAGAAATAATACTGCGTGTGACTGCGTTGATATCTCTTGATATCTGCGTTGATATCTTGTGCTGCGACCTACGAATTCCTTGTGAAGGTTGACTGATATACTGTGGGTAGTGAAGACTGATTAATATCCTACATATATATCCTACATATATTGAGCGTGGACTGCATCCTGCATTGGAGATAGCCTGCATTGGAGATAGCTGCGTTGAGCTAGCTTCCTACCTGCGTTGGAGATAATGCGTTTTGGGAATACACAAACCCTAATCTCTACCCTAGCTATTTGCATGGAATTTTAACTGGAAAGTTTGTGAATGTTTTTCATATGCAGTAAAAGAGGTGATACGGCTAATGCATGAGCCTGAATAGAGTGAGTTTGCTATATGAGATGTATATATGCTACGTGGAGAATGAGTCTACGTATTAGAGCTGTATATATGCCGCGTGAAGCCCTAAGCCTGAATCTGCGTATTGAAGGCGGGCCTGTATGTTGTGCATGTTTTTTTGTTTAAAGGCAGTCTGTGCTGTTATATCTATTCACCCATGTGGATAAGGAGTCCATCATTTCCCAACAAATAAAGAGAAATCGCTGACTATTATTGAAGCTGAGTACGTGGAGCTGTGCTCTCATACTGCGTGGAGGCCCGTGAATGCTGTGCGTGGAGTTGTGCTCTCATATTACGTGGAGCTGTGAATGTTGTGCGTGGAGGCTTGTGACTACGTGTATATACCTTGCGTTGGAGACTGATATTTACTACGTGCGTATACCTTGCGTTGAAGAGCTGCGTGGAGTGCTGCGACCTCAGTTATATGCGTTGAAGATTGAGTGACTTCCTTCAAGCGAGCGTGGCAGGATTTTTTTTCCTTGTTTTTTACAGGCGATCATTTTCTCTGTTCTTCCCTCAAGCGAGAGTTTCGAACATTTTCTCAGTTCAATGTAAAAGTGTTGAGAACTCATTTGTGTGAGTGCTACTACAAGTCTGTCACAAGAGACTTTGTTGTTGTATTATTGTGAAGATTTTAAATGTAATATTTATATAATAACAGTCTAGAACAAATGATATAGAGCTATTGAATGATTTTTAAGCTGCAAAATTATTTGTATAGATTGCAGAATCATATTGTAATTTGTAAAGGAGCAGGAATCAAAACCTGCATCCCATATCTTTTTCAAGTATTCTATAAGTTGCAGATTCCATAGTGAAGATGCACACTTTGGCATCTGTAGTTGGTGTCACTCTCTCTGGCAAAGAGAGAGGCAAAGGAAGAAGAAAATTCAGAGGCAGAGGGGGCAGAAACAACTCCAGCAAAAGATCATATTTGCAGTGCAAGTGTTGTGGAAAGACTGGACATACATCAGATCAGTGTTGGGCTTCATGGGACTCCATCAAAGACAAACATAACCAGAAGAAAGATGATAATAAAAATCAAGATGCTTGTAAATCTTTTGATTCTGCTCATTGTATTGTTGCACATTGTAATCTTGGAATTAATGAAATGACTTCACTTTCATCTTACAAAGATTGTTGGCTGCTTGATACTGGTGCAACATCACACATGACATTTAGAAAAGACTGCTTTGAAGAACTTAATGAAATAATAGATGGCATAGTTTACTTTGCAGATAAGTCAAGTCTTAAACCAAAAGGAATGGGCACCATTCGACTGAAGATGCCTAGATTCCTTGATTTCTTGTTAAAGAATGTTCTTTATCTTCCAGAGTTGTAGAGAATCCTGCTGTCCTTGGTGGAGATTCGACAGCGAGGCCATTCCATCCACATGTTTGATGGAATCGTAGAAATAAGAAAGTCCTCTGACAACCAAGTCATCATGACTGGATATGAAGATGGGAAGCTGCTGAAGCTAAAGGGTTCATCTGCAAGAATTCAGAACTATGCCTACCTCTCTCATCATGGAGAAGGTAATTTGTCATCTAGTTCATTGTGGCATGCAAGATTTGGTCATCTAAATTATAACAGTCTTCGTTTGTTGAGAAAGAATGGTGTATTTGGTTTTCCCACCATTCCCAAAGAAAAGAACAAATGTGATGCATGTATGTTAGGGAAACATAGTAAGCTACCATTCCATGAATATAATTTCAAAGCAAGTAGGAAATTAGAATTAGCCTCATTCTGATTTATGTGGCCCAATGCCAACTCCTTCTGCAAATAGGAATAAGTATTTTATGACATTTGTTGATGACTACTCAAGAATGTGCTGGATTTACTGTTTGAAGACAAAATCAGAAGCATTTCAAACATTCAAAGACTTTCATGCATTGATAGAAAAACAAGCACAATAAAAAATCGATACACTTCATACTGATAATGGGAAAGAATACACTTCAAATGCTTTTGAAGATTATCTTCACCAACATGGAATTGCACATCAGACTACAGTTCCCTACAATCATCAACAAAACGGTGTAGCGGAAAGAATGAATAGAACCATAATGAATATGGTTCGCTCAATGATGTTTTAAAAGGATGTAAAACTAATGTTTTGGGGTGATGCAGTAAAATGTGCAGCCTATTTGAGAAACAGAAGTCCCTCAAATGCTCTTGATAACAAGACTCCACATGAAATGTGGTTTGGCCATCTCCCTTCAATCAGGAATCTCAGAGTTTTTGGTTCCACCTGTTATGTCTTGATTCCAAAGGAGAAAAGAAACAAGCTTGGTGCTCGAAGCAGAAAATGTATTTTCATGGGGTACGAAGAATACTCCAAGGCATACCATTTGTATGATGAGGTAAACAAGAAATTCGTTATTTCTGGAGATGTCATTTTTCTTGAGACTAATAAAAATGACCAGTCCATTGAGAGACAGCTTGATCATTTGGAAAAATATCCTCATCCAAAGACATATTCTGAAAATGAATATGAAATTCCAAAACTTGAAGGGGGGATTCCTATTCTGGATCAACCTTTGGAATTTCCATATGAAGCACCAACTCCCCCGCATGAAGAAGTTCCTGCTACTTCACCTGATCAAGAGATTCAACTAGATGATGTGATTGAGAGAATTGAAAGACTCTCAATTAATGATGAAGCACCACCAGCTGATCAACCAGGACCATCACGGAAGATTCCTAAATGGGCCATAAAGACACTTGAAAGTGTCCATGCGGATGAAGTTGGAAAGACGGGAATGAGAAGTTCAAAAAGACATGGAGGAGAAGTAGATAATTCAGGTGATGACATGGATGTATCATTTGATTGCGAATTTAATTTATCTTCTAACTTTGAACAAACTTCCTTTGAAGAAGCTTCTACTCGATTTGAGTGGAAAGAAGCTATGCAGAATGAGTATGATGCACTCATGAAGAATGGAACTTGGAAGCTGGTTGACCCTCCAGTTGGAACCAAACCAATTGGCTGCAAGTGGGTGTACAAGAACAAATACAAATCAGATGGCTCACTTGACAAGCACAAAGTGAGGCTTGTAGCGAAAGGCTATGCACAGAAGGAAGGAATTGACCATGAAGAAACGTTCTCTCCTACAGCAAAATGGGCTACCATCCGTACCTTACTCTCTTTAGCTGCTCAAAAAGGGTGGAAATTTCATCAGATGGATGTGAAGACTGCTTTCTTGAATGGAGACTTGAAAGAGAATGTCTTCATGTCTCAGCCAAAAGGCTTTGTTGTGAAAGCAAAAGAAAAAAAGGTATGCAAGCTTTTCAAATCCTTGTATGGCCTAAAACAAGTGCCTCACGCATGGTATGAAAAGTTAACCGAGCATATTTTGAAGTTAAATTTTGAACATTTTGATCTTTATGGTGCAACACTGTTTATAAAGAAAGTTGGAAGATCTATTGTGTATCTTGTGGTGTATGTAGATGATCTTTTGAAGACAGGGAACAATGAGAGCTATA
>LPNX010024722.1:0-21604 GCA_001517045.1 Pseudotsuga menziesii | reverse complement strand
AATATGTGGCTGCAGCTGAAGCAACGAAAGAAATAGTATGGCTCAGGAAGATACTTGAATATTTGCAAGAAAAACAAGAAAATTCCACTCCATTATTGGTCGACAGTACTTCTGCAATCAAGCTGGCTAAGAATCCTAGATTCCATGGTCGAACCAAACACATCAACACAAAGTATCATTTGATTCAACATCATGTAGAGGCCAAGACATTACATCTTCGACATTGTTCCACAAATGATCAAGTTGCAGACATCTTCACCAAAGCGCTTGGATGAGAAAAGTTTGAAAGATTCAGAAACATGCTCGGACTTACGAACACCCCTTCGGATTAAGAGGGGGATTGTTAGAATATAATACGTCGGGATTATATATTGTAAATAAATAAATAAATAGTTATGTAGGAAGCTGAACAGTTACATAGGAAGGTGAAAAGGTTGATGAAGCTCAACCACCACATGTAATATATAAATGTATGCATTAGCCATGAATAGAAGTGAATCGGGAGTTATACCTATCAGTTATGTATTCATTGTGATTTGTAATTGTCAGCAATATTATATAATTAGTATAAGAATAATTTAAGTGGTTGGTGAATATTTATAGTTGTAGTTGTTTACTTAGTTTTGTAGAGATAGATGTTAAGTAAATACTAAACATTAAATTAATTGTGCGCAAGTTTATGGATTTACGGTGTGTAGAAATGTAATGTAGAAATTTAGAAGTGAATAGGTGGAGGATCCTAAGATTGCACACAATAACTTAACACTGTGAAAACATTCATGCCCAAATTAAACTAATTACCATATGCTTATAAATATCCATTTAAGGTATAAAATATAAATATTAAAATAATAAAAAAACATAAAAAATACTATTTAATAAATAATAAACAAAAAAACAAAATATACTAATAATTATAAAACTTTAGAGAACTATAGATTTATAAATAATTAAATAGTGAATGATTAAATGAAGCTTATTTAAATCTTAATTAAGATGCATTTAAGCATTACATTTAAGTTAATCTTGTTGATCTAGTTCAAAAAAATCCAAAATATGACATAATTCTAAACACCTATAGGTGTAATAATGCAAAAAAGTCCTAAAATCATATACATATCATATGAAGTCAAAAGTTTGAACATAAATAAGATGTCATTGTGCAATCTCCAATATTATATAATAATGTGAAGAAGTTCTAAAATCATATGCATAAATGAGATAGGACGCAGGGAACCCAAAGGTGCCGAGGCAACCTTCTGCTCGTTTCCCACACTCAGACGAGCACAGCTATACAGACTCAAACTTGGGAACCCAAAGGCGCCGAAGCTATCTTCTGCTCATTTCCCACACTCAAACTCTTACTTGTAGAGCTATCTACACTCACCACTTCTCCCCCTGCATAATGAGCTCGAAGCCTCTTACTTGTACAAATTTAGCCAGTATATCGGTGACCTATGACTGGCACTAACAAGTCAAAATCAAATATCCGAGGTGATAGGTGGGGACAACCACCACCATTATCTCGTCCCTTAATGGTCTTTTGACATGTTGGGACCCGGAATCTTTATCATGACAGACAAGACTTCAAACAAACACAATACAAAGTGGAGCATAAACCAACCCACGACGGTGTACAAAATGGAGCATAAACCGTCCCACGACAGTGTACAAAGTGGAGCATGACTGGCCCACGATAGTCTTCAAGGTCCACCACAGCTTCCTATTAATCATACGGATCTCGGCCTTGTAGGAAGATGCAGTGATTGTGGCCATCGATATCCAGACCTCTGCAAGGACAATCCCAGTCGCCATCATCCGAGTCGTAAGCTTGGGAATATTCAAAAGCTGGAGGGTCATCTTCAAACTTAGGTGGCGGATACAGTAGCAGACTAAAACATCGTTCTATGTTTGACCCATAAAAAATTTCATTTGGGTCGCATTGGAATTCTCCTCTGAAGTGTGATTCCACCCGAAAATTCAATGGTATTTGTCTAGTATAGATTTTGGAATCTATCCTTTGTCCTTGGGCATTTATTTTAATGTACTTCTAGGTGGTGAACACCGTGTGTTCTAATCTGTTATATCTTCTGTCTTCATGGTGGAGCATGAATTTAAACCACTGATGCTCCCTTACGGTTACTTCAATATCGGCTTTCATGTGTAATATGAAATTTGCACGCTGATTTTCCCAATCTACTCTTGGACATAATTTGTCCAACAGTACCTCAGTCCAACCTAACCAAACACCGTGTCTCAGATTATTAGGATCTGCACAAATAACTATTTTCTTTTGCTCCCTGCAGAATCTGAGAATAAGGTTGTAGGATGTCTAGGTAAGATTACCATCGCCGATATCCACATACAAGAGTGGACCATCTTCTTCATCATTGCGATCTAACCAGACTTCTCCACATTCTTTTAACTTTTCTTGGGCACCTTCAAAGCTTCTGAATGCATCACGTTCCCATCACTCCATAACTTCAATCTTCATTGGAGACGACTGAATTTGCTTTATAAGTGTAAGCTCGAGAAACCTTTTGGCTTCGTCTCTGGATGCATAATCCAACAGCTATCTCCATTCTCCTTCAGAGATTGAAGTGTCCCAAGGCCTGAGAAATAGGCCATTTCTTGGTCTACAGAGTGGTGCTGAACCACGTCCTGAGCTTGAGCGGCCTGAATTAGAGCTTGAGGCTCCAGCAGAAAACATACTTAAGGCTGGTATGGCTTCTTTAGAATGCTCCCTGGTGAGCATATTAGCAAGACAGTTTAGATAACCTGGATTCTAAAAAATATCAAAATCCAAGTTACTAAGCCATATAAACCATTTCAGAATTCTACTACTATTTTCAGCCATTAAGTTTTCATTTTTAAATATTCCAGGCATAATCTTTAAATCTGTTCTAATGATAAATCTAACAGGCTTTAAGAATAGAATAAAATGTTGTACTGTCTTTTTGATAGCCAAAATTTCTTTTTGGCTCGACGGGTAGTTGAGTTCTGCAGCTTTGAATGAACCCAAACCATATCCACAGATATTTTCCTTGCCTTCTAGTGCTTCAAGCAGAACTCCACCCCATGTATGGGAAGAAGCATCTGTTTCTATAATCAATTGTCCTGATCCTTGAGGCAAGGATAGAGGAGGTAGGTCTAAGACTTTGGCTTTAATCTTCTAAACTGCCAAAGACATTTCGGCTGACCACTTCGCTGGATTCTTCATTAACCTTTGTTGCAACAAGTGTATGTCAGCGGCTTGCCCTCTGTAAAAGGGTCTGATGTAGTTGAGACTCCCTAAGAATCTCTGAAGCTGGGTCTTATCCAGGATTTGGTCTGGAAACTAGCTGAAAACATTAAGAACGTGTTTCTGCAACACAACTTTCCCTTTCTCGATTTTGAATCCTATAAACTCCATTTGAGTCTTTCCTATTTCCATTTTGCTTTCTGACAGAACCAACCCATGCTTAAAAACAAGTTCACGGAATATCTGCAAATGCTTGAGGTGTTCTTGCATATTCTTTGAACAGATCAAGATATCATCAATGAAGACTAGCGCCCACTACTTTTCTCTGAAAATGTCTTCCATACGTTTCTGGAATTCAGAAGGAGCATTATTTATCCCGAACGCCAAAACTTTCCATTGATATTGTCCATTGTTTAGATTTCAACAAGTATACCTTATATTTATATAATATGGGTTTGAATAACAGTTGTTAATTGTTATGTGTTATGAGAGATTTTTTCTTGAGTTTAAATGGGTGGGTAAGAAGTATCATGTTTGTAATGTTGATGTGGTATATATCAACTTTAAATAACCCAATATAAAAAGACATACTTGTGAGCTTATATTAATTGTTGATTTTTTAATCCAGTTTGACTTTTCTCCTTGCTTATTGGATAGAAGAAATCAGCAATACAAATGAGGATATAGAAAAAATCAGCAATCCAGATAAAGATAACCACCCTAAACATAGGAACCCTCACTCATTTTTCTCCTCTCTGTGTAAAGTTGTTTTTCTTATGGCTTCCTGAGTGCATCTCAAGCTGATTTCCACCCTGGGGATACTACATCTTCCCTTCTAATTTGTGAGAGCGGAGGGTTGTGTTCTCCCCTGTAGGCTGTGGGTGTACAGTATTTTATTTATCCAAAGTCTCTAATAACTGCAATCACTACAGTCAGATTGTATGGAGACACACTACCTGATTTGATGCCTGAGAAGCGATAGCAATTACTATACAAATCAACCAGCCCGTGACACCTTATTATCATGTCCATCTGAAAGATACTATCCATCTCCTTCCAATAGTATGTTTTTGTTTTTTTACAATATAATTCTTTAGAGCTTATAACTATTTTAAGAATGCCTCTAATAGATTCAGTATTTTTATAAATTCTTGGATTTTAGATTTTTAACTAAAAATTTTCAAAATCATAAAAAGAATGTAACGATTAATCCAACATGAATTGTAAAACTTTTAGACTACCACATGTTGTTGTAAAAATCTCCTATTTTCAATTTGGATTATCTCGCAACACAAGATATGATCTGGAAAATCTCTCACAGGCATAAATTATCTCCATCGAAAATCTGCAAAATTTCTTATAGACGTTAAAATTTGGATAGGTTGGGCCCTTCCCATTACTTGATACGATTTTGTTCTAATATAATTCATTATTCGACCTCTGAAGTACAAGATTGGATTAAAATGTTTTATCTGATTGTAATTGTACATTTATTCAACATAGTTGGATTGTGTATGTGTTGAAAAAAACATTTGGTTTTTAAAGCTGTGCAGTGTAATTATGTTTTTATATTTAACTGTCATATATTAGTACATTGTTATAGTTTGTCGCTGGATCAGATTGGTAGGGATTAAATAGTTGAGAGATAGTTATGAAATGGAAGACAATTTGGAAATATTACAGATTCAAATGTAAGTTATCCATGCCTAGCTAGATGTTTATCCAAAAATCAATTATGAGTTTTTTTTTTTGTTTTTTTTTTTAATCTCATCGTTTTCTATTTATCTGCCATGAACCTTTGGTTATCCATTCATCAGATATGAGTTATTCATGCATTGCTACCAGTTATCCATTCATCATCTAGCTACCAATTATTTTATATATATATATATATATATTTTTATAATTATTTATTTTGAATTTTGAAACTGTTATAGAATGAATTTTTACAATACACCTGTGTCATCCTATTCTGTAAATGAAAATACATAGAAAAATTCCAAAAGAATCTATCCTCATTAATTATGTTTGTGAAAATACATTTATTAAAAAATTATAATATACCAACATAATTTACTATTAAATCTACTACTAAATTGTAGTATTATAAAACTTGAAAATACATATATGAATTTCTCACATAAATACATTTATGTGATAATGCTAAAAAAATACAACCATTCATATGATGATTAAAAAAAAAAATCTCATCTAAAGAAATAATTACCTACTACAAACTACTATACTACTATTGTTCATGGAGTGACCACTCGTTTTCTAGTAAAACATCAATATCACCTGCACTAGAAGTATGTACAGAGACTTGCATGTGATGGCACGAAAGTTATAAGCATTCAAGTTACATATACTATTTGTTATTAATTTTTAAAGATATATCGTGCAGATAAGGTAACGTCCAGAAAGTGACAGTAAGGCATGATGATGAGAAAGTATCATCCCTTAGCGATTGTGGGTACAAGCTTGGCTAGAGCTAGCAAAAACCACATGCGTAAACGCATTTTTGTAGGTCAGGTCGATAGCGTCGTTTTGTCATATATTGCTATAATATGAAAGACAACCTATGGGATGAAGATAGTAAGTCGGTTGGGATAACGACTGAAGCTGAGTCTATTAGAGTCTGTATCGAGTCAGTATTGAGTCTGTAACAGGCATGTATGAGAGTTATATCAATTCTATAATGAGGCTATAAAAGGAGAAAACCCAACTGTAAATGGGTTAGTCGGTTAGCCAGTTAGCCTGTTAGCTTGTTCTTGTGTGGACGATATTTGAGTTGATTAGTTGATACAACAGTTTTGGGTAAGTGGCTAGACTCTTGGGAAGGACGTTGGAGCTAGACTAGAGGTAGATAGTTTTGGTTAATGACTCTGGATCACTGAGTGCATCAGGATAGTGGTTCTGCAGCTGAGTGCGCAGATAGGTAGAGAAGGTTGGGTCGATCCAGGATGTGTGTGGATCGCTGAGTAGGAGTAGTGTAGAGTGATAAAGATAGAGAAAATAAAAGAGCATGAGCGAGAGGAGAAGTCTGTAGAGATAGAAGATAAGATCTTGAACAGAGTCTGTAGCTTTATGTACAGAAAAAAGGTGCATTTATTTCCTCATGCCAATGCCAGATGAAGAGCACCTTATGGTTTTTTCCCAGATGGGTTTCCATGTTACATGTTGTGTATATGTGTGAATGTTGAATAGCTTAGACTGATGCATATTTATTGTGTTAATGATTGATTGGTTATTGTGATTTAATGGGATATCTATATGAATGGTGTACTTAAGTAATGAATATGTATGTGATGTCTATTCACTGTGCATTTGTGTAAGATTGCACAAATAAGGGCGAATAATACTTCAATGTTTATATATAACGTACAAACCACCAGCCCACTCCCGATCTTCATTGGAAACCTTGGGGTAGAACCAAGGACTTAAAACACCCTCCTGCACAAACTACATAAACATGGTTCTAGAAGTTACCCATAGAACTGAGATATCTCAGGCGAGAGGACATCTGTGTTGCAGGTGCTGTCTACTGGGCTCTGCTCTGTCAGGCCAATATCTCAGGCTTTGTTGTGCTGACCAAAAAGGGGGGTTGAACCTGGGTTGGAGAGGAAAAAATTCCAACAAATGGTTTCGTTGTCGGAACCCTAAAGTGTTGTGGTGAGGGATATGTTCTGGTATCCTACGAAACCGAAGATCCAAAACTGGGTGGCTGCAAAAGAGATAGAGTTTGCACAAAAATAAAGTGAAGGATCTCAGTGGACGCTAACAAAGTGGTTAGAATGGTACATATATTCATATATTCACAATATTTTCTTTATCGAGTTCCCCATTGTGTTGTATGAGTGGTTGTATAAGTTGGCAACCCAGAAAAAATAATTTTCAAGGAAGAGAACTGACAGAGTGGACTCCGTTCATGATTGAGCGGCTAAAAAGAATCAGCAACCCTATATCAAGGGTCATGGACTTCTAGGTAGACAGTATCATAGAAGGATATATCATTGATTTCATTGTTGATACAATAACCTCATAAAGTGATGATGAGAGAAAAAAATTTCAAGGACCATGCAGTCGATATCTCTCATCTTGGAAGACGTGGATCAAAATGCTTATATGTGAAAATGGAATTCTGTGAATGATAGATTGAATAGAAAAGGGTGGCTATGTCTTAGTAGAACCCTAGAGTGAGATGTTCCCAGGAGAAAGTGGAACTGAACTAGAACCTAGATTCTTGAGAAGCGGAAGAAGATTCAGGTCCAGAAAAAGATGAAAAAATTTGTTCGAGCGAGGTAGTTTCCGCATAGAGAAAGAAGAAGAAGGCTACGATTTTACATCGTACCTAAACGAAGGCTTGTGTGACAAGGAATATGAGTATCAGCCAATATCAGAAGGATTCGAAGAGTCTAAGGAGTCGGCTGAAGCTCCGGAACAAGACCGCGTACACAGCTCGCCTACAGTACCAAAGGTAAGATCACTAGACCAATATCCAAGTAATTCTGTAAATACGAGTAGTACTAACATTGTAAATAGCAGACAAGGAAGTTCAACTAGTCTGCATTTTTTTCCTATTGTACCAGTAGTCAATACAATACCAATCAATCCAATTGTTGGAACTGACATTAAGCTCCCAATATTCAATGGCAATGGGCTGGAATAACTAGAACAACATTGGTTTCTATGTGACATTGTCTGGAGTGTACGACAAATTGAGGATGAAAACATCAAAAAAAGAACAGATGATCACGACTCTACGAGGTCGTGTGCTAGACTGGTATATGAAGTTTTCCATAGTACCAGTAGGAGTGGTCCCAAAGACACTCAATGAGATTCGACTCGGGTTGATTGATGAATTTAAGAAATCGAAGTCTAAATCACAATGCATCATTGATATCAAGGAGATCAAGCAACTACCGACAAAATCTGTTTGGGATTTTGACCAGAGATTTAAGACATTAATGGCTAATGTGACTTTCCAAATGTTGGATATGCAACACAAGGAATGCTTCATTGTTTCCTTGTTGACACACATCCAAATGTCGTTGATGCAATAGAAACTCATGTCGTAGACAGAGG
The DNA here is from genome assembly GCA_001517045.1 of Pseudotsuga menziesii. Lineage (NCBI taxonomy): Eukaryota > Viridiplantae > Streptophyta > Pinopsida > Pinales > Pinaceae > Pseudotsuga > Pseudotsuga menziesii. The sequence goes on along the minus strand of LPNX010024722.1, from coordinate 13,278 downwards.
CTCTGGATATAGAAATGAAGTTAGAGTCCTCGCCAGTTGGAGACACTAGCTCAGGTATGATGCAAATTCATTCGCAGTTGTCCAACTTGTAGTGAAACTCCAGAACATCAAAAGAGACAAGGAATTTCAGGAGGAACTATGGTGTACCAGATGCAAAATAGATGGGCACCATAAGGATAATTTCCAGGTGCTAATGAATTATGTCGCAGCATGTGCGTCTAACCCATTAAACACCCAAGGAATGCCTTGGTGCAGAGTATGCCAAACTAGAGGTCATAGGTCCAAGGAATGTCTGTACTTGCAAAAGATTGTAAGTGCACTTACTAGTCTGTATTGTAAATTTTGTAGATCAGTAGGCCATGATGAAAAGGACTACAAAGCACTTCAGCTGCTCCAAGAGAAAATGATGGATCCCTACCTAATGAAGAATGATGAAAAAATGCAAGTTTAACGAGTGCAGACTCAGTATCAGCCTGTGCAGTTTCAACAACAACAATATCCTCAACCACAATACCATCCAAACCAGTATCCTCAGCAACAACAATACCCTACGCAAAGGGGGGGTGGTAACTTTAGAGGTCGAGGACAACAACCAGGAGGAGGATTTGGTCAAGGAAGAGGCCAAGTTGTATGTTATAATTGTAGGCAATGAGGACACTTTTCCTGATATTGTCAAAGTCCTGCGAAAAATTGTACATATTGTAAAGCATCTTATCACACTATCGAATAGTGTCCGCAGATTATTGCGAAGTAGTAGGAGAGAAATATCGTTAACCCCAACTCGATGTATAATTCGAATCCAAACCCAATATGAATATTCAAATGATTCTGCTGAACCAAGACAACCCAACCTTGTTGTAGTCATAAGAGGAGGTTTCGCAACAGGAGCAGACAAAAATACACCGCAAGGACATTCGCAGGTGCGACCTGTGGCACAAAAGAAAGCTCCGCTAGATGTCCAATAGGAGAAGGAAGTCTTCTTGGAGGTGCGACAATACTTTGTTGATACCAATCAACCATCGACATCTAGACAAGTGAGAGTTATGACCGAAAGATTTGAACAATTAATCAGAAGGCCTCCCACTAAAAAGGTTAGTAAGATCAAGGAATTTTTCAAAAGTTGTTTAGCACTAATCCATGACAAAGATGTTGTCACAAAAGTGACAACACTCATAGAAGACAACACAGAAGATTTACGCCCTGAAAGAAGAGTCAATCAAATCGAAAGAAAATTAAGGACAGGCCGAGAAATCCAAATGACTACACAGATAGGAGATTATGATATGGACTATATCATATGCAAATTGGGCTCAGATGTCAATATATTGATAGGATAGACATGGGAAAGCATGAACGGGTCATGACTGGACTGGTCTCCTATTCAGCTATGACTTGCAAACCAATCGAAGGTGCTACCAATTGGTAGGATGTCCCAGGTACCTGTGGAGGTTGAAGGTTTGAGAACATATGCCTACTTTGATGTCATTGACATTGTCGATGACATAAATCCCTATCTGGTGCTTCTATGGATTGATTGGGAAATAGTCAACCAAACTATCATAAAATTCAAGAAAATGATCTTGTCTTTTGAAGACTCTGAAATACGAGTGGTTATGCCCATTGATCCCCTTGAAGGGCATCGATATGTTGAGCATGTGCATAGTGAAGGGAAAGAGAATTATCTAGACCAACTATATAACATTATGTATTCTAAGGAAGAATATATTAATCCCACAACCGATGGAAACTTGAGTTGGTGTAGTGTAAGCTCATGCATGCCCGACTCAAGTGAGTCCCTAGAAAACTGGTAGAACAGGCTGCATGAAGTCTCCATGCACAGATATGCGATAATTACAAGAGTTGTTCGAAGGGTAGGAGCCAAAGCAAGCATGTTTCCTACGTATGAAGGATTTCTTAACCTTACATTCTTCTTGAAATAATTTGAAGAAAAGGTCACAGAATCTCAACGATTGTCTGATTTGGACTATGTGCTGAAAGCTATGCCTGCTAGATGGTGGGGTACACATAAACAGTCTATCTTTGAATGGACGCAATGTAGAATACTAATAGAGATTAGATTTGACTAGAGATCAGCTATGATGATCACAAATAAACAATGTTGGGAGCATATCCGCAACGGGAATGGGTTCACCGATTCATCCACACCTTGGAAATGGTGCCAAGAATTTGGTACACCTTAGAGGAGTTGCAACGAGGAACCGTCGAGTGGGAAAGTTTAACTATAAAATTTACCCAGACATTTTAATTTACAAGGGAACATCCAACATTTGATGTTGTGCTACAGGTAATAAAGGTAAATATATTTGAAGAGATATTCGTAATGGACACATGCCTCCTTCAATACAACATAATTGCGCATAATTACACGGCGAGGTATAATATCACGAAGGATCCAAGGGATAATGACCTAGCCACCATAAACTAAATGTGTCAGAAGGAATGTGTGAAGTGGAAAGAGATCACACGTGTGAAAATACATGGCACACTACTAGACAGGACATAAAAGAAAGGACGATGTCGCGAGCAATACGCCAGCAGGAGTGGATAATTGCGGTGAAAAATAGGGAAATCAATTAAAATACCACTGTCATCAATTGGTACCGTCATTGGCACGGTAATTAAGTAAAGGTACTGACAACATATTTGTCAATAATTAATCGGGAAATATTTGTAGAACTAGACGTTATACCTTGTATTGATAACCACCATAAATCATAAGAGCCACCTTTCTAAAAGCCAGCTCAACGACAACATACCAAGAAAAATTTCTTAAATACTCATGCTGATGCCTCGAGCTGTTCAAAAGGGGGAGTACCTTATAAGTACCGAACACTTGTGCAAAGGGAAACTATCAAAAAGTTGTTGTTCCATAATCCGCATTGTTACCATATCCCAAATCAGTGTATCCAGAACCAGAAGCAACAAGTATTGTAGGTAACTCAATGAGTAGAAACCAATTCATCTCTATTATGATAGTCAGTGTTAACTACCCTGTGAAACTTCTATCCAATACTCCCATGCAACATGGTGTAGGACATAGAACCATAAGGAACCAGCCCCAACCAGCTGTGGGCCAGGGTCTAGCTCGGTCCTTAAAAAAATGCAAAGTACAGGAGCACCAATCACCCCGAGAACTTAAGGGGAAGCATCCAATGAAGAAGCCAAGGAATGAGAAAGCCCCAGCAACACCAACATCCCAAGAGGAACAACAAGAATTTGAAACCAGGAACTTACTATTGCCTTATCGACCATTGAAAAGGACTGATGCACCACCAATTACCATCTATACCACAGGCCATGTTACACTGGTAGCACCTAAGAAACTAAAAGATATGAAGCTACTACAAAATATCATGCCTCAGTTGGTCAACCTCACCTTTCAAGATTCAGACACCAATAAAATCAACAAACTAGACAGGAAGAATTATATGAAACTGGTCCAAGATTCCCTCGAATTTCCAAACCGGTTTGTCATTGGGAAAGTGGGCTAGAGTAGTCGGGGATACTATCACTTCTATTTATGCTGCATTTTGGCTGAACCTTAGACGTGGATACTTATGTAAAACAGTTACTAGTATTCTTTCATGCAGGCTTCCTCTAACTAGAAAGACCACACTCAATTGATGTTAATCTCATTTCAGCAATCACAGGATTGCTGAGAGCTGGGAAGGACCTTGAAGATACCTTTCGGGAACGTGAGCGCCCAGCCAAGATTTCACAGACCTAGGAAAAGTATAACCTGGCCAGCTTTGGCGAAGAATTTCTAATTTCATCCATCAAGGAGCCTGCTACTCGTATGGCAGCCATGATTTTGACACATAAACTATTGTGTGTCTCGAGGCCAAATCAATGTACTGTAAGAATAGCAATGTTGGCTTCACTGTGTGTAGAAGGAGTGCAAATCAATTTATTCCAATTTTTGCTTAATGAGCTACTCCAGGATGCTGCTTCAACACAGGAAGAAGGTACTCCTTTCAACTATGCTTGGTTGATAATCCTGATCTCATTTACTGTCTAATCTGAGCATACATATTATCAATAGGTAGACTTACCTGTCCAATGTAGAGGAGTGAGATACCATAACTTGTGGTTCTCCACTAATGAAGGCCAATAGGTGAGTAGCAACATTGAATTCTTTGTTCATAATGAAGCTCTGAGAAACTTGGTGAAACAGAAGGTAAGGCAGAGTGGAACTACCATCTCTAGATTTCAACATTTTGTCAATTTTCAGTTAGCATCTGACTATGTGTACATCCAGGAATGCGGAGACCCCCAGAAACAGTGGTTTCCAACACAATATATTCTCACAGCCAAGGATCTAGAGACTATTTTTCGAGACTATCTAGAATATTGGAAACATGAGGGCTCACCACCTTTTAATGCAAAGAGTACCCTAAAGGAAACTATAACAATGCCCAACCAAGCTCAACCTGATCAGCCCCATCTTGATCCGCCACTACAAAACCAATAAAAGGAGGCACGTAATGCAGAAGTTCAACTAGAATCACTGCGAAAGAAACAAAAGCATAACAAAGAATCCAATACTTATGGTATGGATGAGGAATAAATTGCACCACTGGTAGAGGCCTTCCAAAAAGCTACGCAGGCTTTGTTCGATGAATTTCACCAACAATAGAACCAGTGCACTACTATCATTACTGATAGGTTGAATGACCTTAGAAAAACAATTAAAGCAATCAAGCTTTCCGTAGAACCTACGCCGTAGGTACCCCCGTCCAAGGATACACCTGGTACGACGGAGGCATATGAAACCTTACAACCCAGAGAATACCACCCTAACAAGGTACAATTATGCAAAGAAGTGCTGGAATTTGGAGCCTCGAACCCCAAGGAGGTACACAATAATAGTACCCCTATTTTCCTAGATTTTTCAAAGGTACAATTGAAATATGTGCGTGCTTTACAGAGAGCAGTGGTTACAGAGATTCGAATACAAGGAAATAATATTGACAAGCACGTAAAGCACTCAGTAAAGACTCTCAACAAACTCAAGGCCAAAATGCAAATGGCCACCGATGAAGCGAGGAAAGAAGAAGAAAGTAAGTAGAAGCTTACCCAAGTCATTAATATTGTTTGTTCAAATGTGATTGATGAAGAAATATCACATGATATGCCATCAGAAGACAAGTCCTTAGGCTGGGAAAGATAGTTTCTGACCTTAAGAATAAAGTAATTGAATTAGAAGCACAACAGATTCCCAGCAGACCTCCAGAAGTGCTGGAAATTTGACGTGACGTAGCCACTCAGGCTGCAAAAAGGATAGAGGAAACAGATCAGATATGTGCTAGGGCTATCGACCAAGTATCCCAGACTTGGGAGACTTTGTTGGACGATGAGCAATCACAGAAGATTGCAAATGAGCTTATTGTAGTGGAATAAAGAGTCACACAGATACGAAATGAGATAAAGCAGCTGCCCTTGGAATAGAAAAAGGTTAAAACAACATTAATGTGCGGACTACAACAACAAACTACTATGGTGCACACCCAACATCGACAACACGAGGAAAAGATGGAGGAGTTACACGCATAAGTAGAGAGGGTCACATGGATAATTCATCCTGTGCACCAGAAGGTGCTCGAGGTAGCGACCTTAGTAGAAAGAAACATGCTAGAACACATCAGTTCCGACCTGGTGGAGCACATGCAGAAAGTCAAAGAAGAAGTGTGCGTAGAAAAACAGAAGTTGTTGAAAATCGTGGAGGATTTTTATATCAAAATTCATGCAATTAAGTTTATGGAGTAGTAGCTCGTGTGGCTTAGGACGAGCCATAGGTTAGTGTTGGGGGCCTGTTGGGCCAAGGATAGAAGGGAAGAATTCATATATAATTCTTCCTAAGTAGGAAAGAAGAAGGTAAAGAAGAAGAAGAAGGAGTTGTCAAATACGAAACAACATCAACGAAGAAGAGAAGGATGTTGTGATAGAAGAAGGAAGAAAGGAAGGAAGGATAAGTGAAGGCATGAGATGAGGAAGCTGCGCCAGTTTTGTAAGCTACGATGGAAGGATTGAGCAAGAGACGTGATGACATGGCAGAATATTCGCAGGAGCAGGCGTGCAGATAAGGTAATGACTAGAAAGTGACAATAAGGCATGATGATAAGAAAGCAACAGCCCTTAACGATCATGGGTACGAGCTTGGCTAGAGCCGGTGGAAACCACACGTGTAAAGGCATTTTTGTAAGTCAAGCCGATACTTCCTTTTTGGTCATATATTGCTAGAATAGGAAAGACAACCTATGGGCTGATGATAGTAAGTCAGTTGGGATAACGACTGAAGTTGAGTCTATTAGAGTCTGTATCGAGTCAGTACTGAGTCTATAACAATCATGAATGGGAGTTATATCGAGTCTGTAATGAGTCTATAAAAGGAGAAAATCGGGCTTCAAATGGGTTAGCTGGTAGCCAGTTAGCCTGTTAGCTAGTTCTTGTGTAGACGATTTTTGAGCTAATTAGTTGATACAACAGTTTTGAGTAAGTGGCTAGAATATTGGGAAGGATGCTGGAGCTAGACTAGAGGTAGATAGTTTTGGTTAATAACCCTAGATCATTGAGTATCAAGGTAGTGGTTGTGCAGCTGAGTGCAAAAATAAGTAGAGAAGGTTGAGTCGATCTAGGCTGTGTGCGGATAGCTGAGTAGGAGTAGAGTAGAGTGATAAAGATAGAGAAGATCAGAGAGCATGAGAGGGAGGAGAATTCTGTAGAAATAGAAGAGAATATCTTGAACAAAGTCTGTAGCTTTATGTACAGACAAAAGGTGCATCTATTTCCTCATGCCAGTGCTAGATGAAGAACACCTTGTGTTTTTTTCGTAGATGGGTTTCCATGTTACATGCTGTGCATATGTGTGAATGTTGAATAGCTTAGACAAGTGCACATTTACTGTGTTAATGATTGATTGGTTATCGTTATTTAATGGGATATATGTATGAATGTTGTACTTCAGTAATGAATATGTCTGTGATGCCTCTTCACTGTGCATTTGCGTAAGATTGCACAAATAAGGGAGAATAATACTTCAATGTTGATATGTAATGTGCAAACCACCATCCCAATCTCAGTCTTTGTTGGAAACCTTGGCACAGAGCCAAGGACTTAAAACACCCTCCCGCACAAATGGCGAAAACGTGGTTCTGGAAATTACCCATAGAACTAAGATATCTCGGGTAAGATGACATCTCTGTCGCAGGTAATTCTGGCTGGGCTCTGCTCCGTCGGGTCGATATCTTGGGCTTTGTTGTGCTGACCAAAAAGGGGGGATGAACCTGGGTCGCAAGGAAAAAAATTCCAACACAACCTAGAGGTAAAGGTCTTAGGAAACCATCTACATCAAGTTAATTCTAAGACTTATTACACACTTGCATAAAGATTTGGACTTTCCCAAAGGTAAGAGTCTAAATTGCATGACATAAAAATCATGAAGCAAGAAAATAACTAGCATTAAAATCATATAAGAATCTAGTCAAATTTGAAGAACATAATGAACATCTACAACATTGCCAATACAAGAAGCAGCCTAGAAACAAATTTTTAAATGGACACATACCACACATGCCAAAACCTTGTTGCATTCAAAATAATGGAGTAAACCATAATTTATTGGAAATAAATCCATGCCTCAGAAATAAACCAATATTGTAAGGATAATAATGGTTATTCTTTTAGAACCATCAAGACAATATCCGTGGCTACTTTTAAGCATATATATATAAGCTTTTATGGTCATTCTCTATGTTTATTAGCAAATACATTAATAATTTCTCCCAACACCTTATTTAGCACCACAGATCTCACTACCCTATGAAACAACATTATGTCCTTGCTCCTTCGGAAATGGTCATTGTTAAAGGAGAAGATGCTAAAAAGTTTGGAAAAATCAAGGCCGTTTTAAATAAAATCAAATCACATTACGTGGTCCTAGCCATTGTCATTAATAATTCTCTTGATATTTCGTAGAAAATCTATCAATTGATTCCCTTTCTTCCTTTTTGCAAGTGAATTTTCCATGCCAATATATATCTACAGAGCTACATACAAATTAATTTATCCAAGAATTTAAAGAATTATATAAGCAACAAAGTTTGAAAGACTAGAAAGAAATTTATCCAAAAATTAATCCAAAATTATTGATTAGATTAAAAAGAAAGATTGGATATAGTTTCATAATGGTCGTGTTAGAAGAGAGTTTTATACATAAGACGAATGTAAAAGAATGTGTTGGAATGGTATGTACTCATACCAGGAAGATTAAATTCATAGATTATTTTGAATGTAAGATCATTTTTTTCTCAATGGGAGTCTCAACAACTTCACATCTTCTGCAAAAATTAAACATGTATTAAAAGAACCTACTCAAACACAACAAACAAAAAATAGTTATAACACACCACATACGTAATGGAGTTTCAAGTAAGAATGTGTAGCTTCATCAAAATACTTGATCTACCAGAGTTTCCATCCCAAATTATATCACAAATTTCAAATAAATGGAAGAAGAATCATATTAACGACTTGCAAAACTAAAAAAATAAATATCAACAAGATCAATTCAATTGCAATCTATTTTTAGTAGATATGTATAGGAGTTCCTTTCTTGCGCAAAGAAAAAATAGTTTTGTAAGTCAAACACCACAAACCTGAAAGTCTCAAGATCATTGGGATTTCCAAAAAGAGAATGCTTCCATGGAGTGTCATCTAGATTGCTGAAGAATGTAATCTCACATGTAGTTAGTTAGTGAGCTAAGTGACCCATGGTATTTTCCGACCTATGGTATTCACCCATAGTATTGCTATTATGTATTTCCTATTTATACTCAGTCTAATAATGAGAAGACATTCAATTTTCCCATAGTGCTTCTTGTGCTGCATTGTTTTCTTTTACATGGTCTCAGAGCTTACAGCCCGATCCATCCATTGTTCAGGCAAGCCTTTTCACAGAGTGGAAAGCACTCACACTTCGAATCCATTTGGAAGTTTCATTCCTCCCAAGCTAGGGCACACTATCTTTTTTTTCTTTTCCATATTTGAACTTGCATTTCCTTTGCCCTAACCCTAAAAAAGTGGTGATTTTTTAACGTGAAGGAAAAGCGGTGATTTTTTTACGGGAAGACCACCGCTCCATTTCATTTTGGGAAGAGCATTACCAATATAGCCCTGTTGTAAAGGAAAGTATCCTATGGCTAGGGTTTAAGAGGCCATCAACATACTGGGGTTGAAAGAGAGATGCACAATGTTCAACAAGCATATATAACCAAGATCAGAGATAAGAAAGGTCCACACCTGATCAACTGAAGGCTGGTTCAAGCTTTCTCTTCAATCCTCTTCTTGCTCCTCTCACTCCAAGAGACTTTCAAAACAAGTTATACCTTCCTCAAACCATTATGACCACATATGAAACAATGATAATCAAATAAACATGAACTAATGATTTGAATAACATCATCATATGATCATAAACAGATATTCAATCACACATTGAACAATGATTTGGGAAGAAGAAGGACATCACATCTTTATTAATCTTGAAAACAAGTACAAGTATACCTTCTCTTCAAGTTCGACACCTCACAAAACCTTGATCTGGTTCTGCTGCTTCTCTTCTCCAAAGAACTCGGCCTCCAAGCTCTGCAACACAAGGAGAAAGCTTCTAGGGAAAAGGTGTGGGAAAAGAGAGCTCCAATTCCTCCAGCATAACAATGCATAAATTCTAAGTCCCCTCTCATGGACCTCCCTACCTCTATTTACATGCTTAAGGAAGAGTTAGGGGCAAAGACAAAGTGGTTACAACTGAAAAAGTCAGTTGCATAACTACCCAAACAAACCGAAATTCAAAAGGCGTGTTTTTTATATTTTTAAAAGGCATTCGTGGGTTGCTTAACTGGAAAATCATGAATACAAAAATTATTTGCGGGTTTCCAGTCCAAAAATTCACGAATATGAGCAAATTTTTGCATTCGCGGGTTGGTAGTACAACAACTCGCGAGTCATTCGCGAGTTTGCCTTAAGGAAAGTCATGAATGCACAAAAAACACATTTTTAGGGTACTTTTAGGAATTTTCAGACTTTGGTGTCTTCTAGAAAGTTTTATCTAACTAAAATACCTTTCCAACGATGCAGAAATGAGGTCAAACGGAGTTACAAAACTCAAGATATGGTTCCTCCAAGATAGGTGTTTTTTCAGTGACATTCAGTGACTTTCATGAAGTGTCGTCTGCCGTCATGGAAGTGTTGACATGAGATGAAATCATGGGAAAGTGGTCACAGGAAGAGATGTGTCATTTTGAGCTATAATAGATGACCCCTAATGTGTGAGGTTAGAGGGGAAGACGATAGCTGAAATACATTATAAAGGAAACAACTGAGTATGGAGAGAGCAGAGAATCCAAGATCGAAAGGCTCGAACAAAGGTACCTGTAAGAGAGATAAATGTCAGAAAAACTGATCTCTGGAACATACACAGCCATATACAACATCACCATAAAGATATAGGCGGATCCAACATATGTATAACTGATGAAACTATCATGGTCGCTCAATATACAAAAAGGCGCCATATCAAATCTAAAGGAGTCATGGCCACAAATGAACAAGGTGGATCCATGCTCAACAATCAATCATAGCCACAAAAATACAAGGTGGATCTATGTCTCAGCAAAATTTCATATAAATTATAACAAGGTCTTGTGTAGCTTGGGCAATAGCAAAAGATGACGATGCTACTATCAGCCCAAGGTCTTCAATCCAAACCGCCCAAAAAAGGTACGAATCCTAAGCATGTGAATAAAGGAGTTGAATTCGAACATGGAGGAAGGCGTTTGATTACCAGTCAATAATGAAAACCGTTAACAAACGCGAGGGAAATCACCATTAATGAAAATGGTCCCCAAGGTACCTAGTACATTCTAACAAGTGTGATTACAAGGACTTGAAGTCAAACACTTGAAGAATCCATTGAGTAGGAGACATTAAGGTATTCCCACTACCCAATAGCGAGGGAAATTGCCATTGATGACAACAATTCCCAAGGTACTGTCATAAAACTCTAAATCTCATCCCCAGAGAAAGATGTGTTGCAGTCGATAGGAAGAGATCCGTTGGAAGGAAGGCATTAAGGCATCCTTCATCATCCAACACGAGGTAATTCAAAGACTAATTGGATCTAGAATTGGTACTGAATTTCACAACAAGGAATGCCGAAGACATGATGTAATGAACTGATACCAGGGAATGGCCGACACAAAAGGTCAAGGCAACTGCAGAATGGCCGACAAAGGTTTAATCCTTGAACAGTGAGCATGATACAAAAGTGACTTAGGCAGCTTTTGACACAAAGGGACCAATGAAACAAATCTACAATGTAGAAGACATTAACAGATTCCCCATATAATTGGAAAAGAGACCAATTGGAGGAGTAAGAAAACTCTAAATCAGGATAAAGTCAAAATACTCGGACCCAACTGTTGATAGACTCAAAACTGGTGCTTTGTTAAAGGAAACAAGACTTGCTACCATGATGTAAAAAACATGTGAATGAACTTCCCTTCCCCTCTTTCTTGTAAAGGTTTAACGAGTCCAAGAAAGCAAACTTGGGACCATCTTCATTTTTGGCAAGCTCAAAGAAAAGAAAGAAGAATGCTTGATAAAGACACTGATTCGTGGATTTTACGAGCCCGAACTAGTACATGCTCGACGATGTTTTCATAGTTTAGAGAGTCTGAAAACTCCAAAGAAGACTCCAGGGGGGTCCTTTTTCGTACAATTTAGTTTCATAAGGCCGAAAAAGTATAAAACATACCAAAGAAGAACTCTCTTAACTTCTGAAGAAGAAAAGGCGCACCTTTTTCGTACTTAGTCAGGAAGGTCCGAAAAAGGTTAAATTACCACCTACCCAACGCTCCTTCAAAAGAAGCATATAACTTGAGTTTTATGAGTGTGAAGGAAGGAAAGATCACTCGGAAAGATCCATTTGATTACAAGAAATGGGGCTTACAACAATAAACTCGATGCTTTGTTCTTCAGGGTTTAACGAGCATGACAAAGACATAAAGTACACTCGGAATCTTTTTCATGTTTTGGTCCAGAGCATGAAAAAGAGAAAACTAAGCTCATACCGGAGGTTCCTTTTCCATAAGGTTAGTCCCTCAGGTCCGGAAAAGAGATAAACCTATGCATGAGAATACTCTTCTCAATTCCAAAGAAAAGAGAGGGATCCTTTCTCGTATTATTCCACATGGTCAGAGAAAGAGATAACCTACCACCAATGTGGATGCCCATTCACATATTCTTAACGAGCCTGAATGAACAAGTTTACTCGGCAGTCAAGTCTATTTTGAGGAGTTAGACTTGGGCCTAAAGAAACTCAAAATATTTCCCGTGAATTTTTAACGATTCCAGAAAATTCAACTCGCGGCCTCCTTACTGTTTTTAATGAGCTCGAAGGAAAGCAGAAAGAATGCTCTAAATGTGAGGAGAAGAGTGTCATAGGTAGGCGAAACTAGTTCCAAGCGCAAGGAACAGACCTATGCATAATGCAAGGAAAGCAAGCAAGATAAGGACACTCAGGGAACGTCTCCTCAAGGTAAAGGGTGTCAAGTTGCAAAGGCAAAATGATACAAGGCTTAGCGACGATGAGAACAAAGATGAGGGATTATACAACAAGCTAAAAGTGTGGAAGCCGACATCAGGCTCATAAGCACGAACAGGGCACATGCAAATGCAATTACGAATTGAACAACAAGGTGAGACTAGTAAATAGTTGTGAATCCATCTACAAATCCTATCTCCAAGAAACAACAACATCAGGATCATATTCAGAAGAAATGATCCGATGCGGGTCACACTACTATATTTCGATCCAAAATCCGACGGTTTTTTCCGACGGCGCGTGGAATTTTTATTTTAACAGTGCCAAAAATCAGGAAGATAATATTTTTTTTTGAAATGGTGGTGATTAGCGTCGCTTAAGCGATGGCTAGGCTTGCAAGCATCGCTTAAGCGACGACTATCCTCCTAAGCGTCGCTTAAGCGACGGCGCTTCAATTACTCATTCATTTAATAATGTCTTATCAATCATTTAATAATTTGTCGTAATTGGTTAATTATTTAAAATGGAAAGCGACGCTTAAGACATTATCCCACATACATTAAAATGGAAAGGCTAGGTTCATTTTTCATATAAATAGATGTACGGCTAGGTTCATTATCTCACACACTGAGTCTCGCACTTATCTCTTGGTTAAG
>LPNX010024719.1:12454-35090 GCA_001517045.1 Pseudotsuga menziesii | reverse complement strand
TTACAACTCCATATTCAGTCTCCATTGTTGATAATTTGCATGATCAATTGTTAATTGCTGTGAGTGAAATTAATCTACTGCAGGCCTGAATTTCTACAATTTTCATCCATAAACTCATCATCATCATACATGTTCTCCAAATCATCAATGAAACCTTTAACATGCATGCAACATTCTTGAACTAGCAGTAAGAAATGGTATTGATCTTTAAAATTTTCATGAAATACTATATGAAAATATTTAAGGGAATGTAAAATTTATGATGGTAATCCCTCATACCATGACCTTGCATATCCTTCCTAACTAACCATGAACATTTTCATTAAAGAATCCTCATGCAATTTAAATCTAATATTATATATACGCATATGAAAACTAACCAAATGAAGGCCAGCATCATCACTCTTTTGATCTTTGAACTTTGAAAGACAAGTTTGCCAATCTACATTAGTTATTCAATTTGGAAAACCAGGAATATCATCACGATTCATAGGATCATACCTTGCAGATATATAGAACTCATCTTGATAACTGAAGAAACCAAATTAGCTCTTCAAACGTTGCAACCTTTTGATAGTGGAGTCACCATAAGAAATTATGAAAACTAGATTCATTGAAGATGGATTTTCCAGGTGAAAAATGAACAACCTTTTTGACGTCCGATCGTTGTTCACCATCAATAATAAAATATGAAACACTGTCATTCATACCCAAGGAAATATTTGAACCCTTGCTCCCCAGCAACCACAACAAAAATTGAGCCCAAAATCTTACGACTTCCATGTCTGAAATTTGACAAATCCCTGTCGATTATTCGACACCGACATTTTTGTTTGCCGTTCATGAAATAAATTTGAACCTCTGACATATCACTAATACCTATCAAAGATCCAACCCCACCGTCGTCAAATGCCAAGAAAATCTGCCCAAAAATTTTTATGATTGGGACGTCGAATTTTCGACACCAAAGCGTTGTAGATTCTGCATTCTACTATCGGAAATTCCAACAGATCCGTGTTGAATGTCACTAGGATGTGTTTCAAAAAATTTGATGTTCGTGTCGAAGTTCTGATAGATATCCAATGCTTGAGCTCTTTGAATCCATGGCATTCCCGTCGGACGTTGTTGGATGGACATCGGAGATGCGATGGTTGCGCGTCAGCTGACCAATGACAGATATTGTCGGATCTTTAACAAACAAAAAATGAATTTTGAAAGTCCGACACCACGGTGTCCAAAGGCCGACACATATCCGTAGGTGTTGTGACATCTATCCGACGGGCTTGACTGTCGGAGCTATGGCAGTTCCATCAGACATCTTTGGAGCGACGTCAAAGATGCGATGGGGTCTTGTCTAACAACTGTCGAAAATGCGATGGGCGGTTGTGTAATTAGCAAAAAAAAATTGAAAGTATGCCATTCACCAGTTAATTTACCCTTTGATTTCAAATCTAGAAGTGTCATTTATGAAGGGTGCCACCTTGGAATTAGTGCGCAACAAATAGATGATAGACAAGACATCCATACATTCATGAAAGGATATGGTTGATCAAAACAAAGATACAAAGAGATTTTTTTTGTGGGTGATACCTTTCAATCATCCTTGAGGGTTCTCATAATCCCCATTTTCAGTAAGGGTTTGCCTCAGTCTTTCCCCAAACCCTTGGGTGTATATTCGACAAAATTCCACTAAGTTTTGAAATATCAACGAGACCGCACTTTCACCCATCAGAATGTTTTCCATCTACTGATATCTTGGTCAGACAATGTTGTGTGGATGGTTGTCTCAAATTTATATGCTTGTACAAAATTCCATTGAGCCTCTCGATCATTAACCTCATTGCATTTATATCCACAGAATTTTTTCTCTTTGTTGACTTTTTTGAATGAGTGATGGATGTTGGACATCTGTTCAAACCTGCATTTGGTGTAAAAATCCTACTGAGGTTCAAAAAATTCAACTTATCTGCATCTTTATCCAGTGAAATTGTCTCAGTTTGTTGGATGATCTGTCCTATCGATATGAACCATTGATTTGTTTTCCCTTTCCAACGCTTTGATCATATTCCCTTTCAAGTTTCCTTCAAGTGAGGTGTCGACTGGTTCAAAAGGTATTCAAAGGTTTCCTTACCACGTGGAAAATCCAGAACTTGTGACAAGGGTGAAGTCATTGGATATATGTTTGTCTTAGATGATATCCTCCATGCAAGGTAGAAAAGAACCCGTAGACCAAGTTCCTGATCCATTGGGTTGTTTCTGATCGTTCCTGAAATCTTCAACCCGCTCTGACCTGTAACCATCACCTAAAAACATTCTACAAAAAAATCCCACTCTATAACCTCTCACCCATTCATACTGAAACCTATAACCTGTCACCCATCCATCCTCTGAAGACTAAAACCAACTATAAACTACAAATATGAACTTGAAACTAAACTAAACTTGATACTAAAATCACATTGAAAAATTATTGAAAGAAATGCTCGTCGTGTCGAGCTTATTCACACCTACCTACCCTACTTTACCAAGCACCAATGCCAAATCAAGTAAACTCTAACTTCCAATGAATCCAACCAAGAAATTGATCCAATAAACAAACTTCCTCATCATGCTTAATCAAAAATAAAATTGAAAACCATAGTGACAAAAAGCAATGATGATAGATGTGATCTTTTTGGCAGAAACATAACTAATTACCCCAACTCAAAAATTTCTCCATGTATTCAGCCACTAAGTCATAAAAAAATGACAACCTTCAACATACTCTGTCATTTGCTTGCCATGACAAGGCTGTTCAAACTGTAAATCCTCTCGCATACTGTCAATTTTTTTTTCAAAAAAACCTTGAAAAGTGTGTTCATGACAATTTTCAACTAGAAAATCAACAGTCTCCTTTAATACTTTTGAATTAACAACTTGATTCTCTTTATGTGTTTCAACAGAAATATCATTATTTTCTTCAATAAAATCAAGTGAACAAAAATATTGTTGACATAAACATTATGAATTTGAAAAAGAACCTTGATCTTCTTTTTGGTGTTTCACTTCCTCATTTTAAATTTCTGGTTTTTCCATATGTTGGGACTGATTGTAATATTTTTTATCCTTCTCATCATCCATAAACAGAGAGGTCTTTGCATGTTCTTGTAATTCTTTAGGTGAAATTTGAGTTTGATAAACACACAAAGGTCCTTCTTCAACCATTAATTCAAGATTTGATTCCTCTATACATGCAATTTCAAAAAATGAATATGCAGGACTATGAAACTGAAATTTTTCAGCATTAAAATTCTCTATGTAATAAGCCACATAAGTATTAGAACTTTGAGGAAATTGTTGCTGTCACAAAGGGTATTTTCTGATTGGAAATGGGAAACCCCTTCTTGTAACAAAAAATTAGAAGTTGAATAATATGAGGAAGGATTTGATTGACAGCCCCAACTTCCTTCTTGGTCACACAAATATTGACAAGAATGCTGAAAATTATCACCAGTTTCAGAATAAGAAATGTAACTGTGTTGAATCAGAATTTTGGCTTATCTCACTTTCTGTCAGCAAAGAAATTATCGACTGCTGGGAATTTTCTTCAATATCAAAGTAGTTGGTTTGTATTTCTTTTTTTTGAAATGATTTCTCATGTAAAATTTATAAAATATATTCATGCATAACCTCATCATCATCATACATGTTCTCCAAATCATCAATGAAACCTTTAACATGCATGCAACATTCTTGAACTAGCAGTAAGAAATGGTATTGATCTTTAAAATGTTCATGAAATACTATATGAAAATATGTAAGGGAATCTAAAATTTATGATGGTAATCCCTCATACCATGACCTTGCATCTCCTTCCTAACTAACCATGAACATTTTCATTAAAGAACCCTCATGCAATTTAAATCTAATATTATATATACGCATATGAAATCTAACCAAATGAAGGCCAGCATCATCACTCTTTTGATCTTTGAACTTTGAAAGACAAGTTTTCCAATATACATTATTTATTCAATTCGGAAAACTAGGAATATCATCACGATTCATAGGATCATACCTTGCAGATATATAGAAATCATCTTGATAACTGAAGAAACCAAATTAGCTCTTCAAACGTTTCAACCTTTTGATAGTGGAGTCACCATAAGAAATTATGAAAACTAGATTCATTGAAGACGGAGTTGCCAGGTGAAAAGTACACAACCTTCTTGATGTCTGATCGTTGTTCACCATCAATAGTAAAATATGAAACACTGTCATTCATATCCAGGGATATATTTGAACCCTTGCTCCCCAGCAACCACAACAGAAATTGAGCCCAAAATCTGACAACTTCCATGTCTGAAATTTGACAAATCCCTGTCGATTATTCGACACCGACATTTTTTTTTGTCATTGGTGAAATAACGTCGAACCTCTGACATATCACTAATACCTATCAAATATCCAACCCCACCATCATCAAATGCCAGCCAAATCTACCCCCAAAAATTTATGATTGGGACGTCGAATTTTTGACACCACAGCATCCTATATTCTACTTTCTACTATTGAAAATTCCAACAGATCCGTGTCGAATGTCACTAGGATGTGTTTCAAAAAAGTTGATGTTCATGTCAAAGTTCTGACAGATATCCGGTGCTTGAGCTCTTCAAATCCATGGAATTCCTGTCGGACATTGTTGGATGGACATCGGAGATGCGACAGTTGTGCGTCAACCGACCAATGATAGATATTGTCGGATCTTTAACAAAAAAATTTGAATTTTGAAAGTCCGACACCACGGTGTCCAAATGCCAACACATAGCCGTAGGTGTTGTGACATCTATCCGACAGGATCGACTGTCGGAGCTATGGCAGTGCCATTGGACATATTTGGAGGGACGTCAAAGATGCGACGGGGTCTTGTCTAACGAATGTCGAAAATGCGATGGGCGGTTGTGTAATTAACAAAAAAAAAATTGAAAGGATGTCATTCACCATTTAATTTACTCTTTGATTTCAAATCTAGAAGTGTCATTTATGAAGGGTGCCACCTTGGAGTTAGCGCACAACAAATAGATGATAGACAAGACATCCATACATTCATGAAAGGATATGGTTGATCAAAACAAAAATACTAAGAGATTTTTTTTGTGTGTGATACCTTTCAATCATTCTTGAGGGTTCTCATAATCCCCATTTTCAGTAAGGGTTTGCCTCAGTCTTTCCCCAAACCCCTGGGTGTATCATTTACCATTATTCTTAATGCTCTTCGTGATCATGGGGATGATACATAGGAAAAAACATAATAGTTCAGAGTCAATTGATACTTACCAAGACGTTTTGCAAGAATTTCAGAATATACGTAGGGTGAAGTTTATTTATAAATTGCATGGTCATCACAAGAATATTGGTGTTGTGTTTTCTCAAACATTAATGGTGAGATGGCTCACATTGGGGATTTACAATTCCATGTGGACAAAGTTTTGATAGCCCATAGTGGTGAATCTATAGCAAATGCTCAATATTGTACCCCATTGGTTAATGAGAGTAGCAAAGTAATTGAGCTAGAACCTCAATCTTTGCTACAGGAGGAAAATTCTCTTGTAAATACACTTGTACAGTCATTTAAATAGATTGAAACTAGTATGCATGTATCTAGTATTAGAAACATCGATTTATTAGAGTAGAATAATCCCATGACATACCTAGTAGTAACTATGACTCATACAAAGAACATGGTATGCATTTGTTTATCCTTAAATACAGTCTACCTTAAACCTTGAAAACTAACATGATTATATTACATACCTTCCAGTAACCCTTTCGAGTAACAGGAGGATATTGATGTTTACACTTGAAGTGATTAGGATCAACACCACCAAATACTATCTCTCCTCCTTCTTGAATCACCAGGAGCACCCTTCTTGAATCCCCAAGGATTGGGTCAGGATGAGAAAAAAAAAATCAAGGATGATAATTATGGATTCAATGAAGTGTCACCTAATCCCTCATATTGTAGGAAAATAGGCTAACAAAATGTATGAAGAAATGACTACTCTATACTAGAGTGTCATCAATTCCCAATGGATTATCCTAAAGAACAAACTCAACAATACATGCATCACTAACTACTCTAGAGTCTGTACTAGAGTGCGAAATTTTCCTAGAAGGTTGTCTTGAATAACAACCTCACCAATACATGCATGACTGATATAAGCATAGTGGTGAGATACCTTATCACACATATCTAAGAGCTCAATTCTTTTTTAACGGTATGAATATTAAATAGAAGTTGTTAATGCACATTGCACTAATTGGTTTGTTTTCCCCCTAGGGAGATTTAGAAAGGTGTATATTCCCACGAGCATATTCCAAACC
Organism: Pseudotsuga menziesii; assembly: GCA_001517045.1. Lineage (NCBI taxonomy): Eukaryota > Viridiplantae > Streptophyta > Pinopsida > Pinales > Pinaceae > Pseudotsuga > Pseudotsuga menziesii. The sequence goes on along the minus strand of LPNX010024719.1, from coordinate 28,727 downwards.
TAATAGTTTTGATATCCCTTTTCATACCGAAAAAATATTTCAATTGATATAATGAATGGCCTATTAAAAACTTAGCAGTCATTCTCTCCAATGTATTTAAAAAACATATTTCATTTGAAAGGTTTCCATTCACCAATTAGTTTACCCTTTGATTTCAAATGTTTTTGGCTAATAAGTTTAATGTCTTATTGTGAGGCTCTGACAAAATGTGATATTCAACCTTAGATAACCTAAGTTTTAACTATTACATTATTGAATCTCTTATAATGTTAGGTATTTTACTATGTCAATCTTTAAATAGACTAACTTGATGAAATGAATTGAATGATCTTAACTCAAACAACTCAAATAACTCAACATAACTCAAATAACTCAACACTATCTTGAACATGATTTCCAGGTTCTAAAATGGTAGTTCGAAATGTCTAAGGACTAGGAAACAAATAATATTAGAATTTTTAAATGTTATGCATGATTTCTAACCATTCTCATTCAATGACTGTGTAGTTATTCCTTTTGTGGATGTTAAATTGCAACTTGAAAAATACACGTGATTACTAATATTGTCGTTTCTAAGTAGATCACAACCAATGACATAACATTAGAGTAATCTAGGGTAGGATCATGGTTTACCTCTTGTTCATATGATTTCAACACAAATTATAAGGTGTTGAAAATTATGAAGTCCATTTCTTTACCTAATACCAACATTTAGAATAGTCATGAAATTCTACACAAAAGGAAAAACATTGGCTAAGATAGATTGCTTCTCGGCATTATTGTAATGTAAACTAAATGGATGTTACTCTATGTTACAAGTATATAATGTTCAAAAGTTCAAAATACTACATTATAATTTTAATTTACAATTACAAACAAGGATATAAATATTGTTACCAATATAGAGTCTAGACAACATAGCTGAAACATGAAGTTATGAAAACCATCACACTGGTACCCAAGAATTATGTTTATGATTGATCAAGGAATTGATTTACCAAGGGGTACACGTTAAAAAAATATCATACCAATAATACCTTTGAAACAAGTAGGGCACATACTCAGTATAGTGTTTACATAAAAACATGTATTGTAAAAAATATTAGGTTTGGACTAACAAGCACAGGATTTACATATACATCTAGACAAATTAGTTTCATAGTGTTTGAGAGGGTATTCGAAAAATGGATTGAAATGATACATGATAGGTAGGTGGCTATATCCAACCACAGAGGCTGGGAAAGCTAATAGAATGGTATCCTACTCAGAGAGTCTATAATGGCATAAAAATGGTAGGTCTCAAGGTTGAGACTACTAATTAAGATAAATGAAGATCAGGAAATGATAGATCTCAAGGAAGAGAAAGGAATTTAATATGTTAATTTACATTAATTTAGCACTTCCTTTGCTACTTTGGTATCACAGCCATTCTAGCTAATAGGTTTTTCCCTTAAATTTCCATTTTATGCTAAGCTTAATTTATTGACTTTTAAATTAATTCTATTTAATTATATTTATGTTTGTATCATTACACGGTTGGAAACCTACGTAAAGTGGCTAAAAATTAGAATTGGGAACTTTTTATAATAAGTATCAGTAGTAAACAACAATATCTAGAAAGTCTGATATGACTTTGAGCTTGTTCTGGGTAGAGTTTGTGGATATTAGAGAACTAAATCCATGTCTATGGGAAGTTTGGTGTAATGAACAACAATAGTGACCCTAAATATCCATGTTGTTGGGCACATACTAGCCCTTAAAATCATTTCTCATCCCTATTTGACCTCCTAGTGAGCAGTAATCTAGTTTTGGGAAGATGTATTGATGAGAATGGCTCTAAACCTTGAAATATAGGGAAAATTAATGGGTATAACACAATAATAGGTTTCAAAATACCATGTTTGGGTGAGATTTGTGTAAATAAAAATATCATAAAAGTGTCCTTGGGCATATTGTAGCAGCAAAGAACTATCTCTTGGCGTCGAATAAACAATAGCACTTCAACATTATCATTTCTAGGAAGCTCACATGGCATGTTATGTTGATTTGTAAGCACTATAGGGTGAATTTTTTAGAAGCATTGGCCCTATTATCTTGTCTTCACTTTCATTGAGGGCTAATCCACCTTTGACTCATGTTTCAAGAGTTTTGTGCACCTTTCCTAGCATAATGAAGGTACAATCTAGGTAAAAATAACTCAGCAGTGAAGAAGTATGGCAACATTTATATGTTATACAGGCTCCTCTATGTATCCCATGAGGCTTAAAAATGTTTATCCAATCCATATAAGTCATCCTTAGAGGAATCCACTTCCATTTACGAGGTATTTCAACTATGTCAACTAGTGTGCCATCTTATGATCCTTGAATTCAATGTCATGCACATGCATATAAGTTTTACTTGGGTGATTCAATGTTCAAAAAATATGACAAATGAATAAAATATAATTCATAGCCATATGTCCGACGATAAATGGTCATTTTCCACATATTTTCATGTACATATGGAATTCATACCAAGGGGCCAGTTATCCAGACAAATCAAACTACTTAAGGTAAGTTTTTAGATTAGATAGAACAAAGTTCTCCAGAATGTATGGTAATAATCATCATAAACTAAATTTGTGTGTGTGCACATGCATAAATACCCAATACACAGCTCAATCAAACAAAAGCAAACATAATTATACCTTGATTTGTGGAGCTTCGCACTATTTTCTTATGCTTTACCTTTCAAAACATCATTCAACATACTTAAAATTTTGTCTCGTTGCAATAGTTTCATGTTAGGACCCTCCAAATAAATTTATTTTTGTTTATGAAAATAACAAAACCAATCTAAATAAATACAATACTATTACAATGTAAATTACAATACTATTCAAATCACCAAGTAAATTAATTGTTAATAATAGATCACCTGAAAAAACATGGATAGTCAAAAACACTATGTATATAAGGCCATCGATCACATCAAAATGCCATTTCTATTCTCTTAACAATGGAAATGTTTCTCAACACTATCTATAACAAGTTCCAATGGAGGAGCCAAATAGAAATAGTGAAAATTATAAACTAAAATTATAGAAATTGTTTTTTTTAATGTATTCTTCCTTACCATTCATTGAGCTACTCTCTGTTTCGAGAATAATTTAATATTATCTACTAAAAAAGACCAACCACGTGAAGGTGGAAGCTCTTATGGCCCCTCCCCTTCCTCACATCACTCTCAATTCCCCAAACCCAATGCATGTACTTGCAAGTAACAATTTATTTCACTATTTCACAATCCAAATAACAATGCATCTATTGCACATTATTTCACTCAATAGCTGAAATATTATTTCATTAAATCATACTTTAAATCATTCATTAAACCATTCATTTATTCAATGGTATATGAAAAAAAAACAGTACACCATTCATTAAAGCAATCATTTAAATATTCATTCATGAAACAGAGGAAAAAACCATGAAATTTTTTATTATAAATAAAAATCACTCAAAATTTGTTTAGTCACTTCCTTTTTACTTTTATTCTCTTTAAATATTTAGTTAGAGTCACATCTTCTGGAATTTGATCCTCAGTCTCCCTACTAGTCTGCTCGCAAGATTGAACTTCCGGCGGGGGGCGATGAATTTCTGCAGTAATGTCAAAATATTTCATTAATATATTTATATTTTTATAAATACAAGTAATTCATTGAAAAAAACATTACGAATGTGTGTTTTTACCTGCCATGGGCACATCAGCATGTTGAACATTATCTTGTATAGGCCCAACCTGTTCAGTGTTATCTGCATCTACATGCTTTGCAATTGAATTGTGTAGAATTAGAATTAATGTTCATCATCTGCAATTATCTATACAAAACAGTAGCATATTAATAAATTCATTACCAGGAATCGAAGCATGATCTTCATCTGGTTGGTCATGTACATCCTCGACATGAATGGGATCATTACTTTCCTGCTCAAAAAGGAATAAATAATGAATATGTTAATTTATTTATAAGGAATAAATTGCATGAAAATTAATAAATTATCATTAAACTATATAGTTTTTACATACCTGTGCACCAGATGGATCAGCAGAAGATCATGCATTCTTCCCAGACAAGATTTTCCAGTGTTCAACAATGATGTCAAAGCCCTGTTCGAAGCCAAGCTTCATGTAATCTGCACTGAGCAATTCTTTGAACTGATCGACATTCATATTTGCATGATGTCATTAATTTTTCATTTTTTTCCAGAACAAAATGAAAATAATTATCTGTATGATATTTGGATGTGGATTCGGGTTTTGTGATACTTACATATCGGGCCGCCAAGTACGAGTAACCACCAGGACCAAGCTTGTGTTGGCCATTTTTCTCAATTCTTTCCTTGGTGGCCTTAGATGTGTCCATGATCCTAATCAAGTTTTGAAATATGTTAGTCGATGTACCAAATTTGATATAAAAACTAGTAATAATAAGGCTTACCACTACATTTTGGATTGTATTGCATACCTCCCTGTTCCTGGTGGTATCTTTCCTGATTTTCTCAAGCCCTTCTTTTTTCCATCTTCCACAAGGGATTTACACTCCATAGATGGAATCATTGGAGGGCACTCATACCTAGGGTTCTTTTCTAGGTGAACCCTATACTGGTCTTGGACAATCTTTAGATGTTTTCCAGCTTTCTATAGGACCTTCCATGAAACAAAGGTATCTTTTCTGAACAAACCAACCAAGCGATTAGTCAAATCATCCTTTAAATATTTTGGTTTCCTGCTCCACATTATGCGGATGGTGGGCCCAAAGATCTCCAAGGAAAAATCATTCATATGTTTATAAAATATATCATTTCCTGCAAAACATTAATGCCATCATTAGTCAACATTAAAAAATATTATCGTTATATTAGACATAAATTATAAAAACTAAATTGAATAGTCTATAATGACCTGGAATCCTCTCTATATTTATTGGAACTAGTTCTTCATTCACCAAAAATGTACATTGTATTGAACCAGTGCTAGTGACATGAGAAGATCCAAGAAATGCATCCATATCTCTATCTAACCCTGCATCCACCCCTTCTTCTACAACATTTGTTGTGGGTGGGGCAACATCGGCTACACCCTCTACTTCCCTCGGGGGTGTCACAGAGTGTGTTTCCGACTGTTCAGTGGACAATATGGGAGCAGTATGTGGTGTACGTGGAGTGGTTTGGTCACTGGGACCAACATTTCCTTGACCACCACTGATAATCCCCATAGCACACAGTAAATTCAAGCCATTGTATTATAAGTTCAATAGCATATAAAATCAAATATTATAAAGTTTTTACAAATGAATTTACATTATTATTCAATAAATTACTCGTAATTGTGTACATTGTTCTAACAAAAATTGAATCCTTGTTTCGATCCCTTCTGTTTGTGGAACTGCCAATGTCAGAAGAATCAGTTCCTCGTTTTCTTTTTTCCTAGTAATTTGTAGCACCCTCAATGGGTATGAAAACACTCTAATTTCACTATCTCTCATCAACCAGGAGACCTCATTCTGTAAATATTTTTGAGACGGTGTTTCATAAACTGAATCCCCTGTCTAAAACATAAATATATAAAAAATTGCTTAGTCTTTGAAGCAATAGTGTGCACAAAAAATTATATTAACAAAAATTGTCTATTATGATAGATTCATAGTATTACATCTAGGATTACCTGATGCCTAGATGAGGGTGTGGTCTGATCAATAGATGGGGACTTACCCCGATCAACCACCTGCAAAAAAATTAGAGAACGTTATCACAATGAACGCAATATGTAAAATCTAACAAATACAAAACAAAAGTAAACACTATGCTACATGTTTTATATGTGTACATTTTTGAAGTATTTATAATGTGAAATTACATTTAGGTTTACTGGTTTCCTCGAGGCTCCACTCGTCTGATCAACAGTTGGGGACTTTCGCCGGTCAACCTGCAAAAAAGGTAGACAACATTATCATCATGAACGCAAACATAAAAACGAAAAAATACATAAAAAAATAAACATTATGCTACACGATATACATGTTTACGACTTTAAAGTATTTGAAATGGAGAATTACATTCATTTTTGCCTGTTTCTTCGATGTTGTAGTCGGTTGATCAATAGCTGGTTGGCTTCCCTAATCAACACTCTGCATGGAAAATAGACAAGATTATATAAATGAACCGAATATACTAATAGAAATACATAACAACAGATCTGTATGTCCATCCTAAATTTATTACATTGGCAATATCGATGTATACCTGCCACCTTGACTTAGGTCTACAAACATATATGGAGAGGGAGGTGCCCCTGAGAGAACCTTGCATCAAAAACATACTAAAAATTACCTAACGAAACCAAAAAAGTAGAAAATTACAATTACATGCAAATGAAAAATCATATAGATGTTAAAATAATTAATAAAAGGTTGGTTAAATTGTTGCATGTACCACAACCATACTAACCATTTTTGTATCTACACGATTCAAATTGTAATTAATAAGCAATTCTTTGCCGGTAGTTATTGATTTAATTGCACATACAAAGACACAGTTTGTTTCACGCGACTCGAATATGCAGTTGGGTTTCTTAAGTGTAGACCCCGGTTGTGTATTGTTTATAAACCCCACAATATTACCAATTGTTTTTTGCCTTCCGTCCATGTACAATGTTGCTCCTTTATTTTGAGCTTTGTCTTTTAGTTGTATATAATTTGTTGACAACCCATATCTATGCATACTTCGTGTATATTGGACTAAGCGCGTCCAATCATTATAGTGGTAAGAGGGTCCAACATACTCCATCAATTATGTACATCTGTCGTATCCAACCTTTATGTCATCCATGCAAAACAACCCTAATCCATGAAATGACGATGGTGCAATTCTATATATCCTCTCATTCACAAAAAAATCAATGTTTACTTAGGGAAGATCCCTAGGCACCCATTGTTTCACTAGGTGTTTGTAATTGAAGGGCACCTCGATGTCTCCGACTGTCTCATCATCATAGGAACATGACCACCCTCCTTTGAGAAAAATTTCCATGTGTTTATTGAATTTTCTTCTGATCTTGTGACATCTAGTTAATATAGCCCTTTTAGACCTACTGGATGTCTCACTTTCCTCTATCCTTCTAGAACTCCCCTCGCTGGAGGAAGACAGGTCTGACAAATAGTTGTTTGGTTCTACCTACACCATGGCTAGGAAAAAAAATGGCAAAAACATAGCAAAAAACTTGGGAAGACTTATAAGCAAAAAACTTGTAAAAGTTTCCTACTTCCTAAAGAAAAAGCTTGTCAAGAATGAGTTTGGGTAATAGGTGTGGGAATTTGGTAGCCCTAAAAATTCTAATGTATGCCCCTCTTTTAGTTACATACAAGTCTCCATTCTCACTTATTGCTTGCATTGCCTTTTCCTAACATGTATTGCATGGGCTCACAAAATATCATGTTATACATGGGCACTATGATATGCTCACAAATATTTCCTTGAAAGAACATGTCTTCGCATTCATCTACATTTACTTCGGATAGAAGTGATACAGAGTTGTTATGTTGGTCACTTCCCTCAAAACACATCTTTGACATGAGTTCCTTTTTCAAGGAATCTTGGTTAATCTCTTCTTCCAAACATCTAGGTCACTTCTCCACTCTACATTGGCCCGATTATTCAATTTCTTGGCCACTCCTCTCTCCTTACTCTACTGTCATTGTTGTTGTAACCCTTAATTTTGATGGTTGTAAGTGGTTTTTAGTTTTGCCATGAATGTTGTTGTGATGTTGCAGATGATTATCCATTTTACCTAAAAGTGCCCAGATCTCATGTAGGACCCTTTAAGAGTCATAATAACAAGTATTGTTAAAGGATGTTATTCACCAAATGATACACCAAAACCATACTTATCGGTTAATATTTGTGGATGTTTTTCTCTCTCCTGTAATTTATCATACTAATGGGCTTGTGACTATCATGTCAATGCCTTATTTTCATAGTGGAAATCCCACAACACTACACTAGACCGTCTTATGACTAACTCATGAATCTTCCCATGGTTATTAAATATCCATCTATAAGCCACTATTGTGGTTTCATCATTGCTCCCATTCAAGAACAAAAAAGTAGACATGACTTCTCTCCCTACATTAAGTCCATGTGCACATAATGACTAGCTTTGGTACTTCCTAACTTTTCACTCTTCCTTTTGACAACAAAAGTGAAACATGAAACAATATCCTTGCTTTCAGTATCTTGCACAGCTAATGGCTTTGATCGAACTGTATAAACACTTTGTTCCCAAAATAAATAGTTTTAGACCTACGAATGAAGGGGAGAGAGATGAATGGTTGAAGGACTCCAATGGAGGATGAATTGATGCCCTTTTCTACCTACCCAAAGGTCCTTGTATAATGAATATTATCCCTAACTTCTCATTGTGGAAATTGAACCCAGTGTTAGAACAATTACACTCACATCAATTGCCAATTACACATGCAAAATTACTCACAAAAGAGACTGAATATGGAGCTGAACACTAAACTGTATTGAATAAGTGTACAATATCCAACCCTATGAAGTCATAGGCTACCACAATAAATAATTACATGCGGGATTCGAATGCATGAAGATGCCATTCAAATCTAGTCAAAAGCGGGCTTACTAAATCTAAGTAAATCCCCCATAGGTGCATAAAGCAGTTTCCAAAACTGTCTAGGAGCTCATGAATTGGAAAAATAAATTAGGCAAGATAATAGTGGATGGAAGGACAACTCATCCATGATTTTCATAGGATAAAAGAGTGGAGGATGTGGAGGACAAAAAACAAGTTAACTTCACCTAGTCAAGCTTTCCCATTTTCCTTAAAACACTGAAAAAGCAGGCAATAAAGTAGAAAAAGCAGACATGCTCTAGGGAGGCCAGGAATAAAGTAGATTTGATTCCAGGAGGTTTCCTAAGCGCTCCATGACTCAAAATTAGCAATTTGTACCACTATGGATGTGTAGATGACAACTTGCATAAGGTGGAATATGGAAACTAGGCAAATAAGACAAAAATGGATTAATTAATGTCTAAGGTAGCTAACTATGGGTTGATTATTCTAACACCCCCCCTTAAGCCTGACTTATGAGTAAAATATCAGAAAATTATAGGGCCTAGCAACAAGGCTTAGTCACCCTTTACATACTGCATGTCCATTTAACCAAGGAAAGAGGCAAAAAACCTAGTGGGAAAATCCTCCCTTAAACATGGACTGTAAAAAAAAATTTGGAAATCTTGTCATCACTCATGCTTCACAGCATGATCAGAAATCCCTAGCAGTGATTTGAGATTGCTGAATGTCTTCTCACAAAATTCTTTGGTGAAGATATCAGCTACTTGTTCTGAAGATGAACATAAGAGTAGGTGAATGGTGCCATCATGCACAAGCTGTATGATATAGTGCATATGAATCTCAATGTGTTTGGTTCTCTCCTTCTGAACTAGATCATTGCAGATTGGAATGGTACTCTGATTATCACAATAGATAGTAGTTGAGTATTCTAATTCGAAGCCACACTCTCCATGTAACCCCTGCAACCATAAACATTGAGTTGCTGCATTTACAACTCCTCTGTACTCTGCTTCTGTAGATGAGAGTGCAATGGCACTCTGTTTCTTGCTTGACCAGCTGATTGGCCCTTCTGTAAGCATGAACACATATCCTGATGTTGAATTTCGATCTATGTTGTCACCTGCCCAATCACTATCAGTAAACCCAATCAAATCAAGATCAGATTTAGCTTTATAGAAGATCCCATGAGTCCTTGTTCCCTGAACAAAGTTAAGGATCCTTTTGGCTTCTTTCCAATGGATCTCATGAGGCTGATCCATGTATCTAGAAGCCACACTTACTGCATAAGAGAGATCAGGTCTAGTATGTGTAAGATACAACAAACATCCAATCAATTGCCTATACAGTGTATTGTTTACCATAGGTGAAGAATCGGCTTCTTCAAGCTTCACTCCTGAAAGGAAAGGAGTCTTGCTTGGCTTGCAATCCTTCATTCTGAATTTGTTCAGAAAATCCAAGGCATACTTGGACTGGTGCACCTTGATTCCAGCTTTGGTTTGAGCAATCTCAAGCCCCAAGAATTGGCTCAATAGCCCCAAATCTGTCATGGAGAAGGCTTGGTTCATTGCACCCTTCAAGGAAGCAATTTCATCCTTTGAGCTTCCTATAATGAGAAGGTCATAAACATATAAAACAATGATCATTAACGAACCATTAATCAGCTTCAAATAGACATTTGGATCTGATTTGCATCGAACAAAATTCAGTGATAGCAGAAAGCTATCAATCTTGGCATACCAAGCCCTGGGGACTTTCTTAAGCCCATACAATGACTTCTTTAGACTGCACACAAGAGATGGGTTAGTATAAAATCCTTGAGGCTGTTGCATGTATATCTCTTCAGTGAGATCTCCATTCAGGAAAGCACACTTCACATCCATGTGATGTACTTCCCATTGCTTTGAAGTTGCAATGGCTAAGGCTAGCCTGATGGAGTCCATCTTTGCCACTGGTGCAAAGGTCTCATTGTAGTCTATGCCATGAACCTGTGAGTAGCCCTTGGCTACCAATCTGGCCTTGTACTTCATAGGTGAACCATCAGCAGCAAATTTGTTCTTGTACACCCACTTACACTGAACTAGCTTCCTCCCTGGGGGAAGATCAACCAGCTCCCAAGTGTTGCTCTTCTGGAGTGAGATGAACTCTTCCTTCATGGATGCTTGCCATCTTGGATTTTCTGCTGCATCTTCATATGTCTGAGGATCTGATTCAACCATCAGATAGCATTTCTCAGCAAACATAGGATCTTTCATGCATAGAGCACTCTCAAATTGAGATCTAGTCCTCCTAGGGTCATTAGGATTTCCAGCTAGTTCTCTTGCTGCATGAATGGTCTTGGCTGCCCATTTTGGCCTTGTAGGGATGTTAGGATCTGCAATAAAATCATCACTATCAGACATATCAGAATCAGCATGTTCAACTATCTCTTCACTTACATTCAGAGGTTCTGGTGGTGAAGAGGATTCTCCAACTTCCACTGCTGCTAGGGGTTCTTCTAGAAACTAAACACACCTTTCAATGAAGGATTTGTTTGTGCTCAAATTGATCAGCTTGTACCCTTTTGAATATTTAGAGTACCCAACAAATAGACACTCTTGGCTTTGGGGCTGCAAAGCCTTTCTCTTTTCTGTTGGTATTCTATCCCAAGCCCTTGAGCCAAAAATCCTGAAATGGGTCACATCTGGCTTGTGTCCACTCCATGCTTCGAAAGGAGTCATACCTTCAAGTTGTTTATGAGGCACCCTATTCTGGATATGGGCTGCACATTTTATAGCTTCGTCCCAGTACTTTGGTGGCAAAGTCTTAGCCTCCATCATGCAGGTTGCCATCTCTTTCAATGATCTGTTCTTCCTCTCAGCAACACCATTCTGCTGTGGTGTGTAAGGGATAGAATGTTGCATCTAAATACCTGCATCTACACAATATTGAATAAAATCAGACTTGACATACTCACCACCATTTTCAGATCTGAGGACTTTGAGTTTCCTCCCAGACTGGTTTTCAACCAAAGCCTTAAAGACTTTGAAGAGGCCAAAAACTTTGAACTTGTGTTACAGGAAGTAAACCTAGCAAAACCTGGAAAAGTCATCTATGAAATTCAATGCATATTTGGCTTGACTCATTGACATATGAGGGAATGGGCCAGCAACATCACTATGGATCAACTCAAGAGGTGCAAAGGTTCTCTCATGACTATCTCTCTCAAATTTATGCTCTGGGTGTTTTCCTAGGATGCAACCTTGACAGACTCCTTTGGAAAATTTTATCTTGGGTAACCCTATGACCGTTTCTTTTTCACTAAGATATAAAAGATACTTGTAATTTAGGTGGCCAAATATTTCATGCCAAAACTTGCTTGTTTCATTAGCATGAATCAGAAGAGCATAGGGGTTTGAGTAGGGTAGGAAGTGTGAGAACATGTATACCTTCAAAGTATGATTTGCAACTCCTTTTGCAATGACTTTACCACTTGAGATATGTGTATCTCAACTTCATCAGGGGAGAATATGATGACCTTTGGATACTCTATGTGGGTCATCTAATACACTGATAAGAGGTTAGAGGCAAGACCTGGAACATACAACACATTGCTGAACTTACCATGGTCAAGATCAATCCTCCCTTTGCCCAAACTTTCAGTGAGAGAGTCATCTCCCAGTACTATTGGTGGACCTTTCGACATGTCAAGTGAGGTGAATGCCTCCTTGGTCAAAACCATATGTCTTGAAGCTCCAGAATCAATGATGAAACTAGGTGAGCTTGATGTGCCAGCAACTAATGCATGAACTCTCTCTCTATCTTCTGAATTTGTTCCTCCTTCCCTCTTCTTTGAGCTGTCTGGAAGGGAGATGCCATTCTTCTCCAGGAGTTGGGTCAGCATGTCTATTTGATTCTTCATTCAGGAGCTCTCGGAATGATTGCCCTTACTGCAGTATGTGCACTTGCTCATTTCTCCTTTGTTATTCTTCTTTTGGTAGTTCTTCTTGGAACCTTGAGGCTCCTCCGGAGACTTGTTCTTGTCTCTCTTTTGCTCAGGTGGATTTTTAGCTTTCTTCTTGCTTTTTGAATCCACCCTCGAATATCCAGCAACCATAGCTTGGTTTTTGGATGGTTTGATGGTGCCCATCATCACCAATTTATCTTGTTCTTGTGTGAGAGATTCCATGAAATATGCAAGGATAAGCATCTTCCAGGCTCGAGCTATCAACTTTGTGGCATAGAAGGTCAAAACAAACACTGAATAGTTAGGGCCAAGCTTTGAGAGTATGGCCAAGACTAGCTAATCATCCTTCTTTTCCATCCCACGTTGTTTTAGCTACAAAACAAGTGCTTTGAACTTGGAAAAATAGAGTTGCAGGGATTCAAAGCTATTGGGACTCAAGGAGATCAATTCATTTTCAATTTGATGTCCCCTCATCTCATCTGTCTTTCCAAAAATATCAAAAATATTCTCCCATACTTCATTCGGTGATGTCGATCCATCAATATGGAAAAGGAGGTCTCTAGATATACTCAGACACAGGAGACCATAGGCCTCATCCCTCCTGTTGTGCCATTTAATTTTCTCTGCAGCTGCATTGGGCTCTACTTCTGTTGCCATAGTCACTTTGTAGAGGCATTTTTCTCTCAACAGTATCTCCATCTCTTCTTTCCATTCAAATAAATTAAATGGATTCAAGATGATCTTCTGATATTGATCCATAGCTCAGAAATTGTCCCATCAGTCAGCAGAATGCTCCCAGTCAATGATGTCGAACCTGCAAAAAAAATTGGAAGGAGAGAAATAAATCTACAAAGGCTTTGATACCATTTGGAAATTGAACCCAGTGTTAGAACAATTACACTCACATCAATTTCCAATTACACATGCAAAATTACTCACAAAAGAGACTGAATATGGAGCTGAACACTAAACTGTATTGAATAAGTGTACAATAGCCAACCCTGTGAAGTCATAGGCTTCCACAATAAATAATTACATGAGGGATTCTAATGCATGAAGATGCCATTTGAATCTAGTCAAAAGCAGGCTTACTAAATCTAAGCGAATCCCCCATAGCTGCATAAAGAAGTTTCCAAAACTGTCTAGGATCTCACAAATTGGAAAAATTAATTAGGCAAGCTAATAGCGGATGGAAGGACAACTCATAAATTCTTTTCATAGGAGAAAAGAGTGGAGGATGTGGAGGACAAAAAACAAGTTAACTTCACCTAGTCAAGCTTTCCCATTTGCCTTAAAACACTGAAAAAGAAGGCAATAAAGCAGAAAAGGCATACATGAGCTAGGGAGGCCAGGAATAAATCAGATTTGATTCCAGGAGGTTTCCCAAGCACTCCATGACTCATAATTATCAAGTTGGACCACTATGGATGTGTAGATGACAACTTGCATAAGGTGGAATATGGAAACTAGGAAAATAAGACAAAAATGGATTAATTAATGTCTAAGGTAGCTAACTATGGGTTGATTATTCTAACACTCATTTATTTGTAGTCTTTTATTTTTCACCCATACTGCTCAAAGCAACATATTTTTATGCCGACATAGTATGTATCTTCATGTCACAAGTTATACCTTGAAGATGAATATGGAACCCTAGAAGGTAGTGTTGATTTGGAAATATTATTTTACAATGTTCCATCCCATCTTTAATACAATTTTGGATAGTAATTTATGGTATAACATTAACATATTAATTTTCAACCCTTAGCCAATGCTAACTTGAACAGAGTTGGGAGATTTCAAATAGTTACCACCAAAATAATGGAATAAATCAGACCAGCTGCTATAGGCATTCTTGGAGACACATTTCCCAGTGGTAACCTACATCAATCATATATATATATATATATATATATATATATATATATATATAATCCAAGGTGGTGAAGAGCGGACATTTCCAAATCTGCTAGGCACATTCATGAATGAAAACAATGTTTTAAATACATTTATATCAGTCTGTAATATTTGTTGATTTGTTCCTTTTAGCTTGTCATGATGATGCTTTTTTTCCCATATTAATTTTCAACCCTAAGGCAATCACATAGTAGAAAGAACCATGAAAGACTATTCCGCAGAAATCAAAAGGCTCTTAAATTAACTGTATCATGACTTCCTCAATGATTTGATGAATCCTTTGAAATTGTCTTCTAAATACAGTGAGACAAGGTGAAAAACACTTACCTAAAGATATTGTTGCATTTTCTCTTTATCATTAATTTAGTATGATATGTGTTTCAAGTGATGCTAATGTTCTTCATCCTATGCTATTCTCTTGTCAATTTCCTAATAGGGTGGCATTAAATGGCTTGCATTCTACTTTGATCAATATGACAAAGTCTTTTTCTCCAACCAACCATATTAAACTTGAATGGATTTTGGACCTTTCCTCTCTTTCCACTTGGAGAAAAATTAGCAAATGGTTTGGTTCACCTCCAACTTCGACCCAAGTTCTTATCCTTTTGTGATCACTCATCAAGGATGCATATATTAACCTAATGTTGTCAACAAGAACACCATTGACTTCTTTATCACTAGATTCTATGCTCTATGTTTCAAGTGACACTAATGCTTTTTGATCTTTTATTATTCTCTCATCATTTTTGTAAGATATTGTATTCGCTTTCACAAACTTGAGGTTTGAAACAAATTGTAGTCTTATAGACTCTTTCAGAGGCATCAATTGGTTTGTGTTGAGATTATTAAGCATATACAGAAGGCTTCAAGAAGAGAAGCTTGAATTTATCCTTCTCTACTTCATCATCAAATAGATTGAGGTTAGCTTCTTCAACACCACATATAGGTTCACTATAATTGTCTAGGGATAAATAAAACCTTTTTAATCTTCAACAGTCTCTACCAGCAGAACCGTATATTACATGTACTAGGAGCTTCAGTCAAATCAAGAGAAATCTTCTACAAACATATGAAGAACCATTTGATTTTGTAAACAAAGGGGATGGAAAAAGGGCAAGGAAACATCAAATATCACTCACACCTGGGAATAATTCTAAAGCTAACCAACTATCTAAACAACAAAGGTCATCTTCTCGTGTTAAACATAAGATGGGAAAAAAAAATTAGACACAGTGACATTTGACATAAAATGTTCAAATAACAAATGGAGGACATCAAAATACCTAGTACTTGCTTCAAGACCCAAAGCATAAACCATAATATTCATGATTGTCCATTAATGGAAAAGTATTACCTAAACCAATTTCTAGTGAACTAAGCACCTCACAGTCGAATCAAGATATTGGGCAAAGTTTATTGCATAATCCATATATCATTTGAGGTACATATAAAATGTGTATGGCCAATGCTTGCTATATCATGAATTTGAAGAATCGAAGTTAGATAAATTGCATCAAATCAATTTCAAAGGCCGAGGGGAAGAACCCTAAATTAAGTGGTGGAAAAATCGAAATGGTCATTTTGTTGGATTAACATCTTCAACAAAATTTAGGAGTACAACCATCAATTTGACCTACCTTTTTTCATAGTAAAAGAATCAATCCGACCTACCTTTTTTTCTCTATTGAAACAAGGTTTCCATTCTTTGTGATAGGGTTGAAGGTGGATGTTATTGTTGTTGACAGTATCTTGAGATACATCAATGATCTGACTAAT
>LPNX010024699.1:31488-58923 GCA_001517045.1 Pseudotsuga menziesii | reverse complement strand
TACTTGTCAGCTTCTAGTTTCTGATTTAAGCCAAGTACATATACAAATTTTTAGATCTTGCATGTACCCTAATTAAATTTATTGGTGACTTTATTTCAATATATTTATATCTTCCCAATAAAGGTGGACTCCTACCTCATTGAAATGAATAATTGATTTAACTGATATATTGTTAAATTCAAGCACCAAGACTAACCTAAAATTAAAGAAATGTAAGAAAATAATTTATAAAAAAGTGAACAAGTTTGCTTTGATAACAAAAAGAGGAAACCTTCTTATTGATCAGAGCGATAAATACTCCACTAAGAGTCAAGTGAGAGAGCGAAAGCGCTGGGAAAATTTTCAATATTATTTTTAAAAGAAAAGGCTATTAATTTATTATATTACTTTGTAAATTTCCTTGGAGCAAGATGATAATCAAGATCAGAACCATAAGCTAACAAGCTAATAACCTAAGCTAATGTTAACCTGCAGGATTAGGAAAGAGGGGATTACACTCTATAAAAAAGGTGTAACCAAGGAAACAGCTTGGGAGTCGGGGAGGTAAATCGGGCCTCTCTTAAAAATAGTATCTTTGGGTTGGCAAGGAGAATTGTGTGGAATGGTTACGGTAGGAAGAATCCGAGGAGGATTTTATTCCACCTTAAAAAAGGAAACCTAGCAATTAATCCCTGCCACTTGTCCCTATGTTTTTCCTATAAAGGGGGGGTGAGAGGCCGAGGGGTAGGCATTTTGGATTTGGGGTTCTGCTCCATTAATCTGAAGGGAAATCCTCTGCAATGATTCTGAGAAGTCGATGTGGTATTTGCGTTGAACATTTTTCCTTTTGCTAGATGTTGTATCCATTGTCTGTGATTATGGCTGAATGTTGTTTGTATTAAACGTTGTTTTATTATGCCATGATCTAGTGAATGTTTTATGGTCTAGATATGTTCATTGTTTAAACGTTGTTATATGATGCTCACGATTTCATTGATTCCGGTGAATGCTTTATAGCCTGGATCTGTTCATTGTCAAATCATTGTTTATTATATCGATCTGGTGATTGCCTGAGAGCTTTGTCAAAATCACTATTTATTATATCAATCTGGTGATTTCCTGAGAGCTTTGTCAAAATCGTTGTTTATTATATCGATCTGGTGATTTCCTGAGAGCTTTGTCAAAAACGTTGTTTATTATATCAATCTCGTGAATGCATGAGCTGTGTTTTGTCAAAACGCGGTTTTATTATCCCGTGATTGCTTGATCGATGCTTGTTAAAATCTGTTTTATTCATGCCTACGGTTTCATGAGAACCGATCTGGTGATAGTTTGAATATTGCACTTTAATTAAATCTCTATATTTTTGATGCCACGATTCCAGAAAGGAAACGATCGGGGTTTAGCTATTAGCTTTTGCCTGAAGATTGATTTTTATTTAAATCTCTGTCTTTTTATGCCATGATTCTAGAAAGGAAATTAATCTGGATTTATATTTTGTTTGAAGATTGATCTAGGGTTTAGCTTTTGCTGAAGATTTATCTGGGGTTTAGCTTTTGCTGAAGATTGATCTTTATTTAAAATCTCTGTCTTTTTATGACCATGATTTCATGAGAAATCAGTCTGGTGGTTAAGCAATGGCTGAATATTCTTCGTTATTAAAGACTGTAAATACTTTCTGCATGGAGTACAATATTTAACCTTTTCATCATTGCTGATCCGGGTTGTGAATGATGCCTCTATTTCAGGTTCATGCTCAAACTCGAAGAAATTAGTTGAAGGATGAGTTTAGTCTAGTCGTTTTTATATTTTAAAAGTTGAATTCTATAATAATGTATTGTTGAAAGATGGTTTTTGAAGATGTTTAGAGTCATAACATTTAAAGTTTAAAATTCTTTCAGATCTAGAAGGAATCATGGACAAAAGCAGCATGCTGATTTAGAGCTTAAGTTGTCTTTTATACCAAATGCTAACTCAAGGTGTTTGGTCATGAGCTCATTCTCGGATAACATAGAACTGGTAACATTTGTATGCTAACTGGTTGTGCAGAGCTGAGCCATGAGCATCCCTTTTGGGTTTGGAAATACAAATTTCACTGCACTTGCTTTGTTTCGAGGCTGAAATGAATTGTAACAGATAAGCCGCATCATTGTACCCCCTTTATGGATGCAGAATGCATCCAACGAGCTCTCCCGATCGAAATTTGAGTAAAAACACACGGAGATATGTCGAAAATACGAACACAAAAGTAGTTTTCTTTATGAAAAATATGTCAATTCAACCATTATGGTTGACTTATTTTATTGGAATTCTATTGGTTCTTGAATTCCGACTCACGAGAACTTATTGTTGGCGCATTTTCTTATAAGGCCCATTTTAGACCCCAAATTTCCTCTAATGATTTTTTTCGCTTTTCAAAAGTAAAAGTCTTAACATGACATAAAATTTACATCCTTTTGGCCATACTTAACCATGGTTGAATTTGGTGAACCACGTGGCCATAGTTGATAATGCAACAAAAAAATTTCTAAGCATCCAAAGACACATTATTAATGTGTCACATCTTGGGAATTATCGCAATGTGACATAACCCTTGACAAATATCACAATGTGACATACCCCTTGATGAATGTCACTAATATAACATAACTGGTGATAAACATCACAATACGACATAACTCTTATTAAACGCCCACTATCACATTATTAATGTGTCACATATTTGGTTGTGTTTACATATACCAACCAAACACTATAACAATCCATGGCTAAACATCATAACGTGATATAACTCTTGATAACGTCGCAATGAAATGTAATCCTTGATAAATATCACAATGTGACATAACAATCTACATCACTATGTAGAATGTGGATGGTTTAAACCATTTCTTTTGTCAAACGACTATATATATATCTATAAATAAAATTCTTAAAGAAATTTTCTAAACATCGAAAGACACATTATTAATGTGTCACATCTTGGGCATTATCGCAATGTGACATAGCCCTTGACAAATATCACAATGTCACATAACCCTTGATGAATGTTGCTAATGTAACATAACCAGTGATAAATGTCACAATGTGACATAACGCTTATTAAATGCCCACTATCACATTATTAATGTGTCACATATTTGGTTGTGTTGACATATACCAACCAAACACTGTAACAAACCATGGATTAACATCGTAATGTGATATAACCCTTGATAACGTCGTAGTAAAACGTAAACCTTGATAAACATCACAATGCAACATAACATTGTGCATTACTATGTAGAATGTGGATGGTTAAACCATTTCTTTGTCAAATGACTATATATATATATATATATATATATATATATATATTATATTTATATATATCAAGAAAATTCTCACACCATGATGTCAAATAATGTATATAAATGTTTAAATGCAGTATAAACATAACATAAGCTAGTGACACATTAACATAGTATAAATCATGTTTGAACTTTAATATTAGGTGAATGACACATTAACATAATGTAAATCATGTTTATCTTTTAATATGAAGTGAATGGAATATTAACATAACGTTAATTATGTGCATGCTTTAATATTGATCTGTATTGAAGGGGACATTTCCACAAAGTTACTTGAGTCTTTATTACAATCTTAGAATGGAATTTAATAAATGGGTGTTCTTAATCCTTTTTATAAATATAAAGCTCTATATTAACAAAATGTATGAAATAAGATAAAATTCCAAACCCTTTTGGCTACTCCAACACTATTATATAGAACTTCAAAAGTAAATGTCAAAATGCTAGAAATCCATTGAGATTAAGTTAGTTTAGAAAAATGGATTGCGCAAATCATTAACCAATGTTGAGAAGACGACTAAAAATGATGAATGGAAGACGGACTAGAAAAAAATGAACATAAAATATAGAAGGAACCTAATAATTGTTAATCATGTTAATGTTTTAATATTGTTGTCTATTAAAACGGATAGTTACAATAATTTTTATGTTTAATTTCTTGACCCACATTTAGTTTGATGTTTAAAATTATTGTAGGCAAGTAACACTATGTTAATATAAATAATATATTTGTTTTATAGATTAAAATTGTTTTTTTATTTAATTCGTTTTAAATAAATTATTTTCATTTTGCTTGTCACTTAACTTGAAATTAAGTTATGTCTCACATTGTTGCAATAGCCGTGAATAGCCTTACCATTGTCACATTTTTAAATATTAGATTCTATGAACACAGAATGCAATGTGACATAACCTTCTATGAACACCAAATGCATCATAATATACATTATATTTTTTATATAATTAATTTAATTATTTTTCATACAATATAAACCATGTACTAATGACTTATTACTACATTCTCATATATATATATATATATATATATACTAACTTGAATTAAGTCATGTCTTACATTGCTAAAACAAATTATTCAAAACCTGGAACGACTAATTTATCTTTAATCAAAATGTTCATGATAAACATTTCATAAACTATATTCCTATTACATTAATATAATATAAATACATATATTAAATTATTTTATATATGATGTTTTATTTCAATTTCATATTTATTTAATAAAACTTTTTAAGTATATATATATATATATATATATAAAGAAAAAATTAGAATACATATATATTAAATATCTTTATTTTATTTCAAATAAATATAAATAATTATATATATTAAATTATTTGATATATTATTTTGTCATGTTAATTTTTCAAAATATTTATCTAAAATTTTGAAATATGTTTAATATCCATATCTAATTATAAATAAAACCTTATCCTAATTCATTATTTATTAAAAAAATATTATTCATATGTTTAATATCAACATTTAAATATAAATAAAACCTTATCCTAATTCATTATCTATTAAAAAAATATTATTCTAAAATTCTTGTGACTAAAATATATTTACCACTAACAAACTAACGAATATCCCAAAATAATCCATTATTGTTCAAAATAAAAGAAACTATAAAACAAATATTTTTGAAAATGTTGAATTGTTAACAAATACTAAAATATATTTCTATAAACTATTGTCTTCTGTGATATAATAAGAAGTCAACACAGAATTTGACACATCCAAAGTAACCGACAGTTTGCAAACATAATGCCAATACATAAACTAGCAACAACCACATTAAATTAATAATGTGTCTGAATACGTCGATAGGCGTAAATTTAAGCACATACCATAGGGAAAAACATTAATATAAAAAGTATGTGCCTAAATTTACGCCTATCGACGTATTCAAACACATTATTAATTTAATGCGGTTGTTGCTAGTAACAGGTGCGCGCATAGACATATCTACAAAGTATTAATAGAAATAATATTATTTATTTAATTATAATATATAATAAATAATATTAAATATATTAATTACCATATTATTTAATTAATATAAAACATAATATACTTAAAATATTATTAAATACAATGTTTTTAGTATATATGAAAAATATATCATGAAGTTAATTATATCCAATATTTATTATTCACATGTGATAAACTAACATAATAACAGATATGATCACAAAATCATAAAGTAACCTAGCCATAATGTTCCATACCATGTTATTGATGTACCAAGTCAACATATGTTCATTATTATTAGAATGAAGATGATCGACGTCACAATGTGAAATAACCAACATTTTTCTCTATAGTGTGTATTGTGTCGCAAAACATACGAAGATGTGACATGAAACCCTCGCAAACTGTGACAATGTGACATAGCCTTTGTTTAATTTCACAACATGACAAATAAATTGGGGAATGCAAGCATTCAAATACTATGTAGGAGGTTCACAAAGGGTTATGATAAATTACATCATTCATCACATTGGAAACAACTATAGTTCTGATTATGTTGGGATGCAATGTTCATGATGGTTTATGTGTCTTTACTACATACCACATTGGTTATGATAATATATGGTTGTGTTGCTCAAAATATGGTTAATGGTCAAAATATTGATGTGAAACTAATGAAATATAGTATGTTATTTATATTATTTTATTAAAGTAAACATAAAATAACGAGGTTATTTAGACACATTAATTAATTTAATTCACATGTTATAAACAAATGTAATAAAATATATCATCACAAATTCATAGTAACCTAGCTGTAACGTTCCATACCATAGTATTGATGTACTAGGTCAAGATATGTTCATTACTATGTTTTCATCTATATTATGTATTGTGTCACAGAACATATAAAGATCTGACATCAAATCGTGAGCCAAATTGTGACAATGTGACATGCCCTTTTTTTAATTTCATAATGTGACAAAGACATTAGGGAATGCAAGCATTCAAATACGACGTCCGAGGTTGCCAAATGGTTATGATAATCTTCCTTGAAAATGTCACATCGCAACGTTAGGATTTTTTATGAAAGAATGATATGTTGGTGAAAGGTTTGTCACATCGCAACGTTAGGATTTTTAATCAAAGAATAATATGTTGATGAAAGGTTTTATTAGATTCTAATAGTACAAAAGTTGTCTAATTGTCATCTTGCATTATCAAATCGTTCCCTAATCGATTCTATGCGATTATGTAATTCATTGTAATGTTGGATTGTAAGTTTTTTTCATAGTTGGGTCTAGCTATGTATGCAATGGTTTTCATGTTCTATTTCGACATACATAAAGTATTGATAGAAATACTATTGTTTAATTAATTCTAATAAATAATATCATTTATTTATTACCACATTATTTAATTAATATAAAACATTAAATAAAACATAATATAGGTAAAATATTATTAATACAATGTTTTTCCCTATAATATATATGAAAAATATATCATGAAGTTAATTATATCCAATATTATTTATTTTATATCTTAAGCATTTAATTATATCCAATATTATTTATTTTATATCTTAAGCATACTTTATTATTTAATACTTTCACAATTACTTATTTTAATATCGATTTGTAATTAATTACATGATATAATTTAAATAATTTGTCGCAATATTACAATTAGTAAGACATATCACAATGTGGCAAAACCCTTGATTAATGTCGCTAATGTAACATAACTGTGATAAACGTCACAATGCAACAAAACGCTTATTAAACGCCCACTCTCGCATTATTAATGTGTCACATCTTTGGTTGTGTTGACATATACCAACCAAACACTGTAACAAACCATGGTTTAATGTCGTAATGTGATATAACCCTTGATAACGTCGCAGTGAAACGTAAGCCTTGATAAACATCATAATGTGACATAACGCTTATTAAACGTCCACTATCACATTATTAATGTGTCTTCCCCATGGTTGTGTTGACATATACCAACCAAACACTGTAATAAACCATGGCTTAACGTTGTAAAGTGATATAACCCTTGATAACGTCGGAGTGAAATGTAAACCTTGAAAAGCATTACAATGCGACAAACATTCTACCTTACTATGTAGAATTCTACATTACTATGTAGAATGTGGATGCTTTAAACCATTTTTTTTGTCAAACGTCTCTCTCTCTCTCTCTCTCTCTCTCTCTCTCTCTATATATATATATATATATATATATGAATAAATAAACATCCAAAGACACATTATTAATGTGTTACATCTTGGGCATTATCACAATGTCACATAACCCTTGATGAATGTCGCTAATGTAACATAACCTGAGGTAAACGTCACAATGCGACATAACGCTTATTAAACGCCCACTATCACATTATTAATGTGTCACATCTTTGGTTGTGTTGACATATACCAGCCAAACACTGTAACAACGGCTTAACGTCGTAATGTGATATAACCCTTGATAACCTCATAGTGAAACATATGCCTTGATAAACAACACAATGTGACATAATATATAAAGAAATTTTCTAAACATCCAAAGACACATTATTAACGTGTCACATATTCAGAATTATCGCAATGTGACATAACCCTTCACAAATATCACAATGTGACATAACCCTTGATGACTGTCGTTAATGTAACATAACCTGCAGATTAAGCGTCATAATGCGACATAACTCTTATTAAACGTCCACTCTCACATTATTAATGTGTCACATCTTTGGTTGTGTTGACATATACCAACCAAACACTGTAACAATGGCTTAACGTCGTAATGTGATATAACCCTTGATAACCTCATAGTGAAACGTAAACCTTGATAAACATCATAATGCGACATAACATTCTACATTACTATGTAGAATGTGGATGGTTTAAACCATTTCTTTTGTCAAACGACTATATATATATCAAGAAAATTCTTACAACATGATGGCGAATAATGTGACATGACCATCGAGGAATGATGAATTTCAATATCCATGAATAAATGTTTCGATCGTTGTCGCTGAATGTCCGAATGCAACAAAACCATTAAGGAATGCACTATTGAGGAATGTCGCAATCCAACATTAGTATTGATAAATTTTGTAATATCAAAACATTTTTTGTGTACACAGATGAATTTTTTTCGCTTTTCAAAAGTAAAAGTCTTAACATGACACAAAAATACATTATTTTGGCCATACTTAACCAGGGTTCACTTTGGTGAACCATGTGACCATAGTTGATAATGCAACAAGAAATTTTCTAAACATCCAAAGACACATTATTAATGTATCACATCTGGGGCATTATCGCAATGTGACATAACCCTTGACAAATATCACAATGTGACATAACCCTTTATGAATGTCGCTAATGTAACATAACCTGTGATAAACGTCAAAATGCGACATAATGCTTATTAAACGCCCACTATCACATTATTAATGTGTCACATCTTGGGCATTATCTCAATGTGACATAACCCTTGACAAATATCACAATGTGACATAACCCTTCATGAATGTCGCTAATTTAACATAACGTGTGATAAACGTCACAATGCGACATAACGCTTATTAAACGCCCACTATCACATTATTAATGTGTCACATCTTGGACACTGTCGCAATGTGACATAACCCTTGACAAATATGACATATCCCTTTATGAATGTCGTTAATGTAACATAACCTGCGATAAACGTCACAATGTGACATAACGATTATTAAACGCCCACTATCACATTATTAATGTGTCACATCTTGGGCATTATCGCAATGTGACATAACCCTTGATGAATGTAGCTAATGTAAGATAACCTGTGATAAATGTCACAATGTGACATAACGCTTATTAAACGCCCACTATCACATTATTAATGCGTAACATCTTGGGCATTATCGCAATGTGACATAACCCTTGATGAATGTCGCCAATGTAAGATAACCTACGACAAATGTCACAATGTGACATAACGCTTATTAAACGCCCACTATCACATTATTAATGTGTCACATCTTGGGCATTATCGCAATGTGACATAACCCTTGACAAATATCACAATGTGACATAACCCTTGATGAATGCCGCTAATGTAAGATAACCTGTGATAAATGCCACAATGTGACATAATGCTTATTAAACGCCCACTATCACATTATTAATGTGTCACATCTTGGGCATTATCGCAATGTGACACAACCCTTGACAAATATCACAATGTGACATAACGCTTATTAAACGCCCACTATCACATTATTAATGTGTCACATCTTGGGCATTATCGCAATGTGACACAACCCTTGACAAATATCACAATGTGACATAACCCTTGATGAATGTCGCTAATATAAGATAACTTGTGATAAATGTCACAATGTGACATAACGCTTATTAAACGCCCACTATCACATTATTAATGCGTCACATCTTGGCCATTATTAATGTCGCTAATGTCGCTAATATCCCTTGAAATAATATTGTAGATATTTACACCTATCATTTTTCATGTTAGACATATAACCCATACTTGATGTCACAATGTGAAATAACCATAGATTAACCCCGCAATTGAACACAACATGATGATTGTTGAATGTCACTTTACTAATTTGTCACATCTTGGGTTATGTCGATGAATATCAATTTTTAATCCTTAATTAACTTTAGAATGGGACAACCCTTTATAATTTTAGACATGTATTCCTGAAGAAAAAAAAATCAAACAAGTTTAGGTTAGGAATGTACCATGGATGGATGTCACAATGCAATATAACCCTTAATAAATAACAGAGTGCGACATAATCCATAATAAATGTCAGAATGCAACATAACCATAACAAACATCAGAATATCACTTAACCCGTGATTAATGTTACAATGAGCGACATCAAAATTCACATTATGAATGTGTCACATATTGGGTTGTTTGGGTGTATAGAATTTTTTAATCCTTAATGAATGTTAGAATGGGACATTTAGATGTTAGTAAAATAATATTAATAATATTTAAGTACTGGTAATCAAATAATAATTTCATAATAAGAGTATGTATTAACGATGAACATATGCTCATTATTATTAGAATGTATATGATCAATGTCACAATGCGACATAAAAGATGTCACGAAGATGTGATATCAAATCATTGCAAACTGTCTGACTGTCACATAGCCTTTGTTTCATATCATAATCTGACATATACATTGGGGAATGGAATCATTCAAATAGTATGTAGGATGTTGACAAAGGGTTATGATAATTGGCATTGGAAATGTCACACTCCAACATTAGCATTTAAAATCAAAATTTACTATGTGGTGGAAAGGTTTTATTAGATTGTAATTGCCATGTTGCATTATGGCTATTCTGAGTAATGTGATAATGTGACAATATGTAAGTCATTGTAATGTTGCACAATGATTAGGTGTAGTGATATTTTCAGTTGTTAATTATGTTTTGACATAAACAAAGGGTTGTGTTTGATTGCGTCATTTCTGTATGAATATATTGTATTATGGTTATGTTAATTAATGTGGTTGATTGCATTACAACATTAAAATTAATTTAGTAAGTCAAATTTATGTTTAATTTATGAAGTGCTATGGTGGATTATCATAGTCACTGAGCATTAGGTTGAATTGTGGCATTGCTCTACGGTCATGGTGGTTGTTGGATTTCTGTTACATGATGCCATTAATTAAATTGTTTTGTAGTAGTTGGGTTTAGTTTTATTTTGAATTTATTTTTGCATTCTAAAATCCATGAAGGTTTATCTTGGATTCTGATGCTCATTGCTGCTTATGGTGTCTTGTGACATGTGGTGTATAGAAATGCATCATAAAGTACATGATGGCTAGTTATGTTGTTTTCATTTGAACAAGGCGTAAATGTCAATTGTGGAGCAAATATGGAATATCTTTGTTAGTTAAACTAGGAAAAATTGTTATATAATCTACAATGTTTGTACTGAAATGTTTTCGTAGACTCGAATACTGCAACAGTTGTTTAATTGATGTGTATTTAATGTGAAACTGAATAAATTTTCTAAGCAATTTCAGTTCCATCTATTTTATGATTCGTGATATTTATGATAAAAATAAAATTCTTCAACGAATACAAAAAATAACAACTTCAATAATATAGTAAGCATTGCATCCATGAATATGATGTAAATGAGTGAATAGATTGCTAAAATCACGAAAGCTAGGATTTTAACTGCGACAATTACATATACTATTTAAATTGTTACTTGAGAAAGTGAAATATTGTATTGATTATTTAAATTGTTATTCGAGCAATTGAAATATGCAATTGTTGAAACATAACAAATCATAAAAATAATTTCTTTGAACGAACACACAAAGCTATTTAAGCTACTCATAAGTAAAATTAAATATACATAGTTCTTACCAACAGAGACATAGTAAATGATAAATATAATTTATTTGCTCAACACGGACAAAGTAGAACACAACCATGAGCGAATGGCATAAGACACCACAAGCACCAATGAACATGAGAATCGAATACAGCCCCTCATCGATTTCAGAATGCGAAAATAAATTCAAAACAAAAATAAACCCAACTACTACAAAACAGTTTAATTAATGGCATCATGTAAAAAAATCCAGCAACCAACATTACCATATTACAGCAGAAACATAACAAATCATAAAAATAATTTATTAGAACCAGCACACAAAGCTATTGAAACTACTTATAAATAAGATATAGGTTGACAACAGATTATTTAGGAACAAATCAAAATTCAAAATTTTATTCAAACTTATAAAATATCTTCAACACATTTAGATAATTGTATGCAACAATAGACTGAATAAATACAATGATGCGAACAGAAAGAAAAGGGACTCTCACTATTTCTTTTATGTAGATGGTGATGACACTGGCTCAACAACGTTTTTTTTTCTTGGCATGACACCACGAATTTTCTTTGTTTTTTTTTTCAGTATTTTTTTTGGTTTTCTTGCCAAGATCATGAATTCCGTTCTTCACCAATCTGTGGTTAGGCTCATATTTTATTGCATCCTCAAGCTTGTCATATACCAATCCAAAACCTGAAGATCTTTGTCCATACATACGAAAACCGTAAATAAATATTTGTTGTGTACCAGTAATGCCAAATTTCTTCCCTATCTCCTTTTGAATTTCTCGTTTGGAAAGGTTTCCTCTACCACGATGTAGAACATGTATCTGAAATCGACGCCTCAACCTTGGTTCATCTATGAGGTGTCCGATGCATACTGTTGGACGATGTTTGATTTTTTTTACATCCATTTCTTATTTGGATTTGACGCAAAGATCTGGAAAATAAAAACATATATGGTTTTATGAATTCGAACATAATGTTAACCAAATGATACAATAAACAACATTGGAGGAAATGTGGCATAAGCACTAAAACTCTAAGATATCAATAACAATTAAATCATACAATACAACAAAAACGTAAGTTGCATAAAATGGTAACATGC
The DNA here is from genome assembly GCA_001517045.1 of Pseudotsuga menziesii. NCBI lineage: Eukaryota > Viridiplantae > Streptophyta > Pinopsida > Pinales > Pinaceae > Pseudotsuga > Pseudotsuga menziesii. The sequence continues at coordinate 46,072 of LPNX010024699.1, read as the reverse complement.
ATGGTACTAAAAGGTCTAAGCGATGGCCAACATTAACAGAAATGAACATGGTACTGAAAAGTTTACCTTATTTGACATCTCCTTTAGTACTATATTAATACACATGTGGTGGAAGCTAAAAGATTAATAAAAACATATGAAAATATGTATTTTTTAAATAATAATTAATCTTAAACATTAATTAATAAATGAAATGTTAGAAATGAGATATCTTTTTATAACTATTTAAATTTGTATACATACAATAAGCAAAAAGTCATAAAAAGTATATATGACATAAAAAGTTGGACTTTTTGAATAATACTTCACTTTTAATGATATTGCATATAAAAACATCAAGACACAACTTGTAAAGGACAATATATAATAAATGAAATGTTAGAAATGAGATAGTTTTCTATAACTATTTAAAATTGTATACTTTAAGGAAATATATATTACTTTAGATATTTTTTTTCAGAGGAAAAAATACCAGTATTTGATATTCATAAGAATCAAAAAGACATATTAAACTTTTGCATGTATGTCATGACAGTTCATTCCCATCACCTCCAGCCATATGATGGACATCATAACAAAATACAAGCAGCAATTACATAACAGTATAGCAAGAAAACTAAAACAGAACAGGAAAACATAACATACTGAACAGCAATACAGTCTGGACATCCTTCCAATCAGGATGAGACTAAAAAAACATACTGAACAGCAATACATTCTGAACAGCCATCCAATCAGCAGAAAAGATAAGTCAAAGTCTGTTCAATAACAGAGTTTTTCATCATCCCTGAAGGTTCAGGTCAGTAATTTCTTCAATCTGTTGTGTCCTTTAAACATATCATCCCAGGAATGCATTTCTGCCAGCTGAATATCCTTCAAAAACAGGCAGTAAAAGAGAAATAAAACATATCATATAACCAGCTGCTGTATAAAAGTAATGAAAACAGCCATCAAAAAAGAGAGAAATGTCCATCACCAATCACCAAACCATCCAAAAATTCCGAGTAATATCCAGATCCCATTTCCATTTTAAGTGCCTTCTTTGAGAGATCATCAGCTAGCATGTTGTGTTCCCAGAAAATATGATTGAAGGTCACAGGTGGGACCAATTGGAGCATAGCAAAAATTTCCTCGCACCAATGTTTCAATGTGGGTATCTTAAGGGTAGACAGTCTATTTACCCATGAGATAACCACCATTGAATCACCGAAGATCATGTGTATAGGCAAACCCATCAATAAGCACACTCTGAGGACAGACCATAGTGCCAGCAGTTCCGCACGAGTATTGGTACATGTTCCACAGCCCACAGAAAAACTATAGTAATGGGTTTCACTAATGTAGATCACAAACCCAACACCTCCCGAATTCCATTGTGCCGCACCATCAAAATATCCCACTGGAAAGACATGTATAGGCTTAGTTCCAATCTGCCTAATCTTTTTTTTTTATTTGTGGTACAGGGTACAGGGCATGCATACACTCAATCCTAGAGATAAGCAGGGATGTGAAAGGTTTCCCATCTTCAAAAATACATTGATTGCGTAGCAGCCATAGGAACCAGAAGATGATGACAGGGATAAATTGGTATGAAGCTGAGCTAGCAGTAGTATTGAACCAGTGAGCCAAAAAAGACAGCACAGTGTCATGTGGGGAGAATTGAAAACCCAAACTATTCGAGAAGTATGTGAATATGTTTCTCGTAAAGGGCACATAATGAACAGATGTCCACAGTCTTCAATTCCATTTTCACACAAGACACATCTACTGGGTCCATTGAAGCCACGGGACTGCAGATGTTCCCAGGTGAGTATCCGGTCCTTCACCAGTAACCAAGTAAAACACAAGATTTTCAGCGGGAGTTTTAATGACCAAAGCATAGTCAATACCGGGTTAATATCCTCAGTAATGTTGTTTTTTACAACACAGTCATATCCAATATCTGCACAGATTGGGCCAACATAGTTCCCCCAGAACCACAGGAGCTTATCTTCCTCCTCAATTAATCTGATCTGATTATATTCTAAACCTTTGGTATATGTGCCCCATTGCTCTCTCCAAACATCACATAAATCTAATTCCTCCGCAGAAAACCAGTGACCCGTAACATGATTTTTTGCCTAATCAAGGGTGGTAATGCCATAGTCTTCCAAATAGGATCTCAGCTCCTCCGACAGGATAAAAGAACAGCCTAAACCCACAATAGGGTCCGCTCCAACTCTGACTTCTGTACCATTCCCCACTTGCCAAATGAGGCCATTCCCAATCCAGTGAAATGTTTTTATAAAGCCCTTCCAAATGTGAGAAACATTCCAAAATCTGAACTTCTTGAGTCTGCACCAAGACTGTAAAGACAAATTTTTCATGTATTTTGTCCTCAGCAGTTTATTCCAAATACCAGGGTTGTTCATTGCAAACCAGAAATTCTTCATCCTCAATGCAACACAGAAGTGAGGTAGATGTTTTATGCCCCATCCGCCCATGTAGATAGGTCGGGCTAACAGGTGCCAATCAATCAAGTGATACTTTTTTTTCAGTGCCGAAGATCCCCAAAGGAAAGTAAAGATAATTTTTCTGAGCTTATCCAGAATGGATGATGGAATAGGGAAAAGGGCACACCAATAGACAGGTAGACTGGTAAGGACAGAACGAATAAGGACCAAATGGCCACCCAATGACAAGAGTCTGTTAGACCAATGATTTATACGTTTTTCAAATTTTGTGATGAGCCAACACCAGTACTTGACCAGATAGCCAGAGGGCTTCAGGAAAAAGCCAAGGTAAGTAAAGCCAAGGTTGAGTTGAGCGGAGCGATAAGGCATAATATCAGAAATTCTACTTAAAACAGCTTCATCCAAATCATAATGAAGGAAACAGGACTTGTCCATGTTGATTTTCATGCCAGAGGCCTCACATAAGGTATCGAGTATAACCTTAAAGGCTATCCAATCCTCGAAAGTGCCCATCCCGAAGAGAATTACATCATCTACAAATAGTAGGTGTGTGAGTGCAAGATTATCTGAGATCTTGATACCTTTTATAAATCCATTTTGCTTGGCATCAGCAATCAGAAGACTTAGACCTTCAATGACCAAAATAAAAAGAAGAGGGGATAAAGGACAGCCCTGTCTAATGCCCCGGGAAGCAGGAAAGAAAGAGGAAGGAGAACCATTGACAATAACCGCAAAATTTGCCGACGAAATACACCCCATAATCCAGTTTACACCCACGAGTGGAACCCCAATCTGGATAAGAAGCAGCCTGACGTAAGTCCAATTAACCCTATCAAATGCTTTAGTCAAGTCCAACTTCAGTATGAGTGCAGATTTTTTCATAATTTTGACAGAGTGGAGCACTTCTTATGTAATGGCTACTGGCCCATGTATCAGACGATTCTTTAGGAAACCGAACTGCTGAGGAGAGATAAAAGAGTCCAGAAAGGGCTTTAGTCTCAAGGAAGCCACTTTCGAGATCAGTTTATAACACAGATTGCACAATGAGATGGGCCGGAAATCCCCGAAGTTAATAGGGTGATCAACTTTAGGAATGAGGGCGATGAAAGTAGAGTTTAAGGCAGGTGTCACCTTTCCCAGAATACATGAGGATTCCACCAGATTTACTAAAGAGGGTCCCAGCAGTTCAAGGAAGCACAAATAAAATTCAACGGTCCAACCATCGGGCCCAGGGGCCTTGTCCTTTTTGAATGTCCTGAGAGCTCCCTCAACCTCCGAAAGGGATACCGGATCAGTAAAAGCACATCGATCTTCCTCAGTGAGAAAGGAGGGGAAGAGACGGATAACTTTCAGCTGTGCACAAAGATCAGTTAACCCATCATCTGCAAAAATCTCTTTAAAATGTCTTACCCCCAATTCCTTTAAAGCCCTATCATCTGATATCCAGGTACCATTTTCATCCTGTAAACTCCAAATGGCATTCTGATTTTTTCGGGCAGAAGCCACAGCATGAAAATATTTGGTGTTGGCATCCCCAAACTTTGCCCAAGTGACTCTGCTTTGCAATCTGGCAGATTTGACATCATGTTCCATAATCTTATTGTAAGTAGCTTTTAACTCATTTAATCTGAATTGAAGATCCTGATCCAATATTGCAGAGTGTGATAAGATAAGGAGGGAATTTATCTCTTCTTCCAGCTGGGAAGAAGTGGCCTGCATTTTCTTAGTCTCCTCCTTTGTCCAATATCTGACCCTATCTTTTAAAAGACGAAGCTGAGAAGAGAAATCAGTCATTGCGTCCAAAGTATAATCCAAAGGGGGGGAGACCAGGTATGACGAATCATATCACAAAAACCCTCATATTCAAGCCAAGTATGATTGAATTTGAAAGGATACAGGCAAGGATCCTGTGGCTGACCCCAGTCAAGCAAAATAGGAAAATGATCAGATATACTACATCTATGAGTCCACACCCGGTGTCTAGGAAAGGAGCCAATGAGCTGTTCAGAGAGTAAAAAACGGTCCAATATTTTAGATATGCCTTCCACCCCTGATCTACCATTTCGCCAAGTAGGTCCCGCACAAGAAGGTGCAATATCCACAAGGTGATGGGCAGAGAGAAGGGTGGAGAGTGTAGGGCCCAAAGGATCAAGTATGGCTTTTGAACCCCAAATTTCAGTGGCACTCAGAGTAAAGTTCAGGTCTCCAGCAAGAATAAGGTTCGGGGTAGAGAGTAACCCTCCCGCAGCAACTGCATTCCAGAAGGTGTCACGTTGCAGGTAAGGTCCATAGACATTTAGTATGGAGAAAGGCAAAGATACCCCCCTCATCGAGACCTTAAGCAAAATTCCCGCTAGTGTATGATAAGCTTTACATCTAAGCACATGTGGGTTCCATCCAGAGAGTAAGCCACCTGAGAATCCATATGAGTCTAGGGCACAAAATTCCCACCCATGGCAAATTTTGGAAAAGGCAAAAAGAGCCGGGTAAGTGCTGGTCATAGTTTCCTGAAAAAGGACCACATCCGGGGAGAGAGTTAAAAACAACTTACGGAGGCTTCTCTGTTTGGCTGAACCTCCCAACCCACGTACATTCAGAGATAAAATGCGCATTATGAACCCTAGTGAGAAGGGGTCACTGCTCTAAGAACCCTTTGGTTTGAGGAGCCTGTCTTACGAGCTGCATTCTTCAGACGAGTGGATATCGGGGTATGTGGTGCAGGAGCAAGAGATTCTGGTACAACCGACCCAGGATTTTTTTTTATGTTTTCTCCTAATGGTGACGCTGTCAAAGCGGATGGAGTCAAGGGGTAGGAACGATGGCGTAATGGGTGTCTTATCAGAGAAAATATTCAGAGTTTTGCACAGCGAAGGGTCAGCAAAGGACGGAGCACCAACCGGGCTATGAGGGGAAGTGTCAGATGGAAGTTCAATGGGGGCAAGAGGAGGGAAATCATCTGGTTAGAAAAGAGGACGGATGTGATCCTTAAGGTGTGCATCAGCATCCCCACTTCCTGAGGCAATAACAGGTGCACCAGTGGTTAAAGTTGGAGGGAGAGGAGAAGTAGAAGAGAAATCGGAAGGAACAACCCTATCTGTAGGAGCTTTCAGGGTAAGGTCAAAGGGCGCACTATGAGGCAGCAATGGTGCAGGTTGAGTCATGTCAGCACCATCAAAGGTGACGGTTGGATCCAACACAGTCGAGGTAGAAGGTGCACAAGGAGAGGAAACAGAAACATCAGCCCCCGCAAAAGTAGAGAACGCAGAATCCTCAACCCCTATAGAAGGTGACTTAAATGTCGAAACAATGGGATCAAGGATAGAAGGCATCTTAAGAGACAAATCAGATACATCGCTCACGTTGGAAGTATTCTCCACATGCGAGGTTGGTGAACCAAACGGGGGAGGCTTATTACAAGTTATGTCAGTATTTACCCTCTCGGCGGTAATAGTCTCCTGAGTCGAGTCAAAAGTTTTAGGAAAAGGTAACGCCAACACCGTATCGTGGTTAGAAGGCACAAACGAGGGCAAATCAGAAATGACACCCCCATCGCAAGGAGATAACACAGGCGAGGACGAGGGTATAATAGGAGGCCGAGAAATGACATCAGATGTAATACCCGAAACATGAGGCAATTTCGGAACAACCCCCGAAGCTATGGAATCCATATAAGCAATCTCAGAGGAATATGCATCATCAAATAAAATGCATGCACCCTTTATATTATCATAAGAAGATATAGGAAGAATCGATGGTTGTCTTACCAGTTCATGACTCGGTGACGACAAGGGTGTCGAATGCCCAAGTGAAGAGCTGGATCCCGAGGAACGTGAAGTACATCGCATGACAGGGCAGCCTTTCCTTAGATGGCCAATACCCCGACAGAAACTGCAGCGGAAAGGCACACCCTGGTAGTCAATGCGCTGAGTGATGATGGACCCATCACAATTAATATCAATGTCAGCCGGTAATCCAATGGAAGTATCGAGTTCAACCAGAACCCGGGCAATCCGCTTGTCGAATGCATTCATGAAGTCTTCCTCAATGGCGATGAAGCGACCAATAGTATCTCCCAGACCCATCAGTATAGTACGGTTCCAGAGTGGAAATGGCAGCCCCAGAAGAAGGGCCCATAGATGTCACTTTCTAATCCTTTCCCTTGCCGGGTCAAAATGCACATGCCACCTGTCCAATACCAGTGAGCCGTTGTTAACCCTCCATGGCCTGTTAAGAATGGTGGAAGCATGCCTATCCTCCAGAAAAACAAACACGATCCACCCTCTAACCAAGAGGCTAATGGCAGGCACATAATCAATAATCGGCTTCCATCTCTCAGTGGCCCAAGCAATCCACTGCTTCTTATCCAATGAGGCGTATTCGAGCCTCCCAATGAGCGCCCGCGAGCACAAGGCCTCAACCCTGTCAAAATAAATATCCCTTCCAACCACGAAATTGAGCTTGCCTTCCCTCGCCTTAAGGGTTTTCGACTTCCGGCGTCGCCTAAAATGGTCAGCAGATTGACCGGCAGCTGCCGACACCGGCCTCACCGAAGAATCCTGCATGAATAACGTGGATGGGGACAGCCCGACGGGTCCCAAGTGCCACCCAGAAAGTGGAAACGACAGAAAAAAACCCAAAGATAAACCCTAGTAAGAGAACCACAGTCAAATACCCCCAGATACAGCGGTGGGAGGGTTCCCGCTACGCCAGATAAACCCTAAGTAAAGAGATTCCAAATGATACCCAAAACGTAACACGGAAACCCCATCTCCTAGAAACCCTCCGCACTCATATAAAGGGAACAGACGATGACAGGCACAATCATAACACAGCACGAGCCAAAAACAGTCCCACAGAGTCACGGGCCGGGGAATCAGACCCAAATACAATCATTCCACGCACGGTAACAAGCGACAGAAAGAAGAATGGAACAGAACGGCCTCCCAACGGCAGAGGTCAGCAGAAGCTTCTAGAGACCTGGGGAAAAGGATACAGAGCTTACGACAAAGAAGATAACAGTGAGTCATCCCCACAAAAGGCAGAACCCAAGAAAATGAAGCTTCACTGTCAATACCATCTAGAAAATATAACTTCCCACTTGTTTATGCTGGTTGGTACTAGTCCTCAGCTATGAGGAGGGACTCCAGCCAGTGGTATAGACAGTGGTGGGGCGGCCGGCTCAATATCCCGAGACAGCCCAACAGATAAACATCACGCATGCTAGGGTGGCGAGGAAGCAAGGAAAGCAAAGGAAACCAGACAAGTAGGCATAAAATATAAACCCCAATATACACATGCAGGTTGTGACCAACAACAGACGCTCTAAGAGTAAACCGCCTACCTGTGTAACGGCCCTCATCTGAACCCCATAAAAAATAGTTCCGAACCTAGAGTAGTCCGCCATGAAACCCCTGCTTCACGTTCAGAGCCGGCCATGAAACCCTCAATCCACTACTGCGTGCTTACATGTTCAATTTGTTATCAATCCCACATTATTACTTTAGATATATACATATAAAAGGCATATATACTTTTTATGAACATGGTACTAAAAGGTCTAAGCGATGGCCAACATTAGCAGAAATGAACATGGTACTGAAAAGTCTAAGAGATGGCAAACATTGTTGGTGAGGGGTAGTAAGGACATGGACATATATTTTATTTTTATTTTTAAAATTATGTCAACCTTATGTAGAGGAAATAAGTGTACTATGACATCCCATAAGCAAGAGTTTGCAAACCTACATTACGATCATGCTAGATAAACCAAATCATCCACATTGTTGATTTCGTAGTTAAAGTAACATTTTTTAAACAATATTATACGAATGATTAAGTTGGACTCAACTATAGTTATGAAAAAATTTATTGGGTGTGAAGAAGTGATACACATGTGGTGGAAGCAAAAAAATTAATAAAAACATATAAAAATATGTATTTTTTAAATAATAATTAATCTTAAACATTAATTAATAAATGAAATGTTAGAAATGAGATATCTTTTTATAACTATTTAAATTTGTATACATACAATAAGCAAAAAGCCATAAAAAGTTGGACTTTTTGAATAATACTTCACTTTTAATGATATTGCATATAAAAACATCAAGACACAACTTGATTGTAAAGGACAATATATAATAAATGAAATGTTAGAAATGAGATAGTTTTCTATAACTATTTAAAATTGTATACTTTAAGGAAATATATATGACTTTAGATATATACATATAAAAGGCATATATACTTTTTATGAACATGGTACTAAAAGGTCTAAGCGATGGCCAACATTAGCAGAAATGAACATGGTACTGAAAAGTCTAAGAGATGGCAAACATCGTTGGTGAGGGGTAGTAAGGACATGGACATATATTTTATTTTTATTTTTAAAATTACGTCAACCTTATGTAGAGGAAATAAGTGTACTATGACATCCCATAAGCAAGAGTTTGCAAACCTACATTACGATCATGCTAGATAAACCAAATCATCCACATTGTTGATTTTGTAGTTAAAGTAACATTTTTTAAACAATATTATAAGAATGATTAAGTTGGACTCAACTATAGTTATGAAAAAATTTATTGGGTGTGAAAAAGTGACAAGAAGATATGCAAATAGCAACAAAAAAATCAAAGAGACTAAAAAAACCAAACAGACTAAACGCTAAAGAAAAAGCTAACGTTGTTAATCTTTAGGAATATGGTGTTTACCTGATTAAATTATCAATAAAAGAGTTAATATGTAATTTTGATAAGTGTGTACATTTACGGACTTAATCATCTCGCATTGAGGAATTCTCGATAAAAAGAAACTATCTTATTCTTGATGATTTTTTGTATACATATTCATGTTATCCAAGAAGTAATGTTTCAAACCACTTACTCTATTCTATTGGTATTAATGAGATTCCTGGTTGTGTTTCTATTATACTTTTATTATTAACAATGGCCCAATATTAAATCGATGTGACAGAAAAGTAGAATACAATTCTATGAATCACATGTAAAAGATATGGCAGCTAAAGGTGTATGTGTTTTTAATAAATCATCCGCTTAGGCCACCGAGAAGATGTGTATGTGTTTTTAATAATTTTGTATGTTAATAAATCTGCGTTGTCATTCTGTTCTCTGTCCATGCGGGCGCAACATCTGTACACAAAGTTGAAGTGACCAAATGCCTGCCAGCCATTAGAATTTTGATAGCACAACATCTGGATACAAATTTCAAGCGACCATATGCATTTTTATATAGCAGATAGCTTGGTTTTGTAACAATGCCGGCTCTGTACTTTTCCTCAGACCTGCCCAACTGTGGCACAGTGGCCAATCCGAAGGGAAAGAGATACCAGACAGAGGGTTTATTGAAGGGGAATGCACAGTTCTCTGCGTACCCTGAGGTGAACTGTCAAGCTATGAGGTGTACTTCTCCTGTGAATGAAACTGTAAAAGGTGGGGATCATAAGGAAATACAGAAGCAGAATGAGGATTCAAGCAGTACTGCGAACGAGCATGGATCGGAGTGTACCTGCTTCGTTGATGTGGTCTGTGGTTTCAAATTATATTGTTATGTTTTCTAAAAATTAATTATATTATAATTAATATAATTAATTAAAAACATAACAACATATTTAATCCTTTTCAACTAGTACATTTTCAACTAAGAATATACTTGAGATTACGTTATAATTTAATTCTTGTTTTGAATGTTGATTAATTATTTAAAATTATATTTATGACTATTACATTTTCAACTAAAAATATACTTTAAATATATTCTTATTATCTGAAATCATAACAATATTAGATTAATTATTTAAAATTATATTATTATATTTTTTAAAAATTAATTATATTATAATTAATGATAAATAATTAAAAACATAATAACACATCTTATGACCATCATTACTCTTTTCAATACTTTTACCCTCTAAAATGCATTGATCATTTCCTTTTAAAATTGAACCAAAGTTATATATATGTATAATAATAATAAATTTTAAATTAAAAATAGATTATATTTTATGTGAAAATAAAGAATATTTTTAAAAACATTCTATACTATATGGCTGACTTTATTCAAAGAGTGCTTTAACATTACACTCATTAACATATTACCTTCATTGAACGTCTATACTATACAGGAGACTTAACCTAGTATAAGTCAAATCTATAGTTTGAAAGTTTTGCGGGATGTGCAAACACTGGTTAAATCTTTATGACAGGATGCAGCTGCTAACATGAAAATCATTTGTGCATTTGTGCATTTAAAAATCCGTAACCACCGTTGTGGATACCAAACCCTAGTACGAAACCTCTACAATTCAGAACTGGCATTTACTTGCTCGCATTAACTCATCCGGGTGTAAATTTATGGGAAGTGTGTCGAATTCTGTACTTAATTACCTCGAGCTTTTCCAAAGGTTAAACCTGCAGAAATCAGAACTGGCATTTACTTGCTCGCATTAACTCATCCTGGTGTAAATTTATGGGAAGTGTGTCGAATTCTGTACTCAATCACCTCGAGCTTTTCCAAACGTCAAAACTGAACCTCATGTCGGCTTTATTTCAAATGTGGTGAGCGGAACACTAATTCTTTGTCTTTATAGTTACTGACAGGTCACGTGATGGGAAAATAAAGGGCTTGATTCATCAAGATCGAAAGGTGTGTGCAAACCCTAAAGCTATTACACCTTAGTACGAAACCTCCAGAGATTTAAACCCGCATTAATTGAGAATTTATTCCAACCGAGATTGACACGGGAGAAAGAGAATTGCAGTGGAAAGAAAACAGTAATAAATAAACTTAAATACTATGAATCTAATATCATAAACTTAAATACTAACAACCGGCTCGGAAAGGACGATCCATCTAATACCATGACAACTCTTTATAAGACGATTTTTAATGATGAGATTTATAAATCATGTATTTTATGGGCTAATATAAATATTCGATACATCAATACAAAGGGAAATTAAGGTCATGGTTAATTTTTAAGTCAATTTCCATTTTGTTTAATTGATTCGCTTAAACGGTTTATAAACCATATAAATCTCTTCAATATTTAAATCTTTTAAGAAAAAATATTTCCTCATCTTGATTTCAATGCACTCTTGAATAAAGAACCAATAAAATTAGATGAGATGATTCTAATGAGACCCAAAATACAAATGGCAGTAAGTGTAAAGTCTTACTTTATGCTGAATGTTTCGCCAAAAAACATTAAAATTTAAAATAACAACAAAATAAGTTTTTAAAAGCGTGAAGCATACATTCAAATTATGACATTTGAATGGCAAAATTAAATCTCTCTACAGACTAACCATTGCTTTATCGAATATGTATAATAATAAATTTTAAATTAAAAATAGATTATATTTTATGTGAAGATAGAAACGACGATCCATCTAATACCATGACAACTCTTTAATGATGAGATTTATAAATCATGTATTTTATGGGCTAATATAAAAATTCGATACATCAAAACAAAGGGAAATTTAGGTCATGGTTAATTTTTAAGTCAATATCCATTTTTTTTAATTGATTGGCTTAAACGGTTTATAATACGGGAGACTTAACCTAGTGTACGTCAAATCTATAGTTTGAAAGTTTTACGGGATGTGCAAACACTGGTTAAATTTTTAGGACGGGATGCATCTGCTAACATGAAAATCATTTGTGCATTTAAAAATCTGTAACCACCGTTGTGGATACCAAACCCTAGTACGAAACCTCCAGCGTTCAGAACCGGCATTTACTTGCTCGCATTAACTCATCCTGGTGTAAATTTATGGGAAGTCACCTCGAGCTTTTCCAAAGGTTAAAACTCAACCTCATGTCGGCTTTATTAGTCCCTGCTCCGCAGGATTGGTCGCCAAATTCCGTCTACCAATATTTGTTCAAAAAAATTTAACCAATGTTTATTAAAGTTTTTCAAATTTATATTATTAAAATGAATTTATTAAATATCAAAAATATTTTTATAATTTTTCAAAATTAAATTAACTGTTTTTTTATTGGTGCAGTGCAAAGATTTGACAAATTTTCTCTGCTGTGCAAAATATTAATTGAATTATAAAAATAATTAAAAATATGAAATTGAAAAAAAAACAAAAACTTGCCACGTAGCCGCCCTATCACTCTTAAGCATCACTCCACACGAACTCACTGACAAACTGTATCATCACTGTATCATGACTGCAATTAATGGAAGCAATGCGCATTTATTTTTCATCCGTGCCAAAGTCACCCTATCTTCTTCATTCGTTTCGCCTTCCACTGCCCAGTTAGCGGAATTTCCACGAACGCTTCGCAGTGTTCAATAATACGTCCACCCACTTCTCAGATGTAAGCAAGGATAACAAAGAGGACCCAAACCAAAGAAGAGAACAACCAATGCAATCGATCTCTTATCTGAAGCCTGTCACAAAGGGGGCTTACGGTGGAGGCCTCTACGGAATGGAGAAGGACGCTAGACAACGACCCATGGATTACCAACTAAAATTAGAGCGCTAGTGCAATTGCGGAGAACGTTTCTCCGGAAAAGTGTAATTTCACAGTTCACAATGTATTTGAAAAATAATCATTATATGGAAAATATCAATTTTTTACATAAAAGAATTAAATTAAATATAGAAGTGTTTTGGACTTAATTTTATTTATTTATAATTATCTTATTGCAAACATCACTTATCATAAAAATAGACGTGTCTTGAACTTAATTTTATTTATTTATAATTATTTTTATTGTAAACATCACTTTTTTGAACTTACTTTTATTTATTTAATTCAGTTATTTTGTTTCATTTGAATCTGGTGGCTTCTTCTCTGCTCATTTCTATTAAGTTGGGTGCTCTCCACTTTCTGTCTGCAACCTTCGTCAAACTAGAATTGCTGACCTGTAAAAATTAATAAAAGCCTTAATACCATGTTGGGTTTTTTGAACACAAGTGCACACTTAAGACAAGAAAACGGGGTAATTTTCACAGTAAACTCACTTTTAAACTTAACTCTACTCTATCTATAACAAAACAGGATGACCAACTAAAATGGCCATTACATACTTTAACAAAAGTTCTCTAAAATTTATATACACGCGTCTATGTTATTACACTCCACACTTCTTCAATCCTAGTTTATCCTTGTAACTACAGTAGATTTCAAACAAAGGAAGGTGACGATTATCGCTGACAAAGCCCCTAAACGATCAACCCAGATATACAACCCTTTTACCCCTTAATGTTTTAAAAGTGAACGGAAATCCTTTTCTTCTAGGCTCACAATTCAGTGCTTAAAAGATATGTAAAAGTGGCGCTGTCAAGAAAAAAATCCCAGCTTTGTTCATTGGCATTTGACTAAAATAAACTTCAAGTACCAATTTGAACAATCCTTCTTGAATTTCAACACAAGTTTTTCAATCCATCTGCTTCGTCTGCAAGCATCTCCACATGGCCTTCTGTGACATTCAACAAACCCTGCTTAAAAACACAATGAAAATGAAACATATGAAGATGAATATAAAATTGAGGAGACGAGATGATGAAGGGCCGATCATAACCTGATAAGGATCGCAGACTAATAACTCTCCATGGATGCCAAAAGCGAGGTCCAGAGGACGACCTCCAACGTATGTCCAGTTCTCCACAAGAACATCAAGATTATCAAGAAAGGAGATTTGTTTGATCCACCCATCGCCACAACCGGTATACAGTCTGCCTTGAGAATCCAAAGCCAGATCTTCAGAGCTATACATTTAGCAATATCTTTATGCAGGCAAGGTTACAGGAAACACCTTGAGATTGACAAATAAAAATGGAAATAACACAAGCTTGTAGCAGATTCGCATTACAAGCTTCAAGTATTATACAATTTACATTTCCTGGTGTGCTGGATATACAGTTTTCAAGTCTTGAAAACCATCTTGGACAAAGCTGCGCCCTAATCAAACCATGGGGAACAACAAACGAGTCCACGCGTGGGTTTCCAATAGAAATGAGACCAACAAATGAGTCCACGCAGAAATGAAACCACCATAAGAAGTTTCAGCACCAAAGGAGGCTGCACAATAGGTTCGATCCAATAGGCAAGAAGAGCAGAGCCCAACTAGCCCGCGCAGGAGAGAG
>LPNX010024699.1:8413-27815 GCA_001517045.1 Pseudotsuga menziesii | reverse complement strand
GCAATGCAAATGGTGAAACCAACAAAAAGGATAACAACTTTCAATATATACTCAGCTCCAAAACTGTAGCATATATTATTGGAATATAAATCCAAACCTCATGCAGCATATATCATTTCAATATACTCAGCTCCACAACTCAGTGATATCAATCATCAAAGGAATTAGGGCACAAATTAGGGTTTTTGTGCACTTCCAATGGTCACAGACAATACATAAAAATATTATGCAGCTCTTCAATACAGCATGTAAATTCAATATATACCTCAAATTATAAAGCTGGTCTCACTTGCTTACAACGCTCCTTCAGCAGCATACAACTCAGCCTTCAATAGGTTTTCAGCAGTCTAGGTTTACAAAGCTTAAAACACCAGCAACATATAAAAGTTTCCAAGCAGTATAACGCATATATATCAGTCAGCATATATCAGTTTGTCTTCAATTTTTATATCAATCAATAGAATAAAACCAGAAGATTTGATTATTCTTCCAAGGCAGCCTTCAAGTAGAATGCAGCCTTCAAAATAGTCACCAGAATCTCTTCAACGCAGCCACCAGTAAACAGTCTCCACGCTCAACGCAGTCACACCAATCCTACCTCATTTATCAATAGGCAGTCTCCAATAGTGATACAATAGTGCGCAGTCTTCATAAAAATCAGTCTAGGGTTTGTGCATTCCCCCAAAAAAACATCATCTCCAATACAAAATGCAGTCCATGCTCAACATATATTAGTGAAAGCAAATCAGTCACGGAGATATAAACTCAACACAGTATTATATAGCTAGCTCAAAAGTAGCTATCTCAAAAAAAAATATGAGTCACAATATAGTGTAACAGGTCGCATTCTTCAGGTCGCATTCTACAGGTTCTCCACGCAGTATGCAAAACGTTCTCCACGCAGTATGCAAAACGCAGTATATAAAACGCAGTATATTATCTCCACGCTCAGCCTTCACATCTCCACGCAGGACATCTCCACGCAGTATGCAAAACGTTCTCCACGCAGTATGCAAAACGCAGTATATAAAACGCAGTATATTATCTCCACGCTCAGCCTTCACATCTCCACGCAGGACATCTCCACGCAGTATGCAAAACGTTCTCCACGCAGTATGCAAAACGCAGTATATAAAACGCAGTATATTATCTCCACGCTTAGCCTTCACATCTCCACGCAGGACATCTCCACGCAGTATGCAAAACGCAGTGTATTATCATCAAATATCAGTCACGGTTCAGCATTCTCCTCCACGCGGTCTTCAAAGTTATGCAGCGAAATTGCAGCCTTAAACAGGCCTTCAACGCAGTCCACACAATCAACTTTGGGACTCCCAATCTCAAATCGCAGCCTTCCTTTGCTTGCAAGTTTTGTTTCCAAACTCTTTGCAGAATAACAAACAATATATAATATCGTGGAACTGGAATCGCTCAGCAGCTTTTCAGTGGATTCTTTTGTGCCAGTGCTTGTGAGTCTTCTCAACCACGAGAGTAATGTAGATATAATGCTTCTTGCAACGCGAGCTCTGACTTATCTATGCGACGTGCTTCCTTCGTCGTGCTCCGCGCTGGTGCAGTTCCATGATAATGTGAGAGCCCGAGAGAGCAAAAAACACATGTCTTCTATGCCAAGATGGAAGTAAAAAATCGCAGCACTCTCCAACTTCATGATACTCCACAGGAGCAGGTCAAAAATGAGGGTTTATGCTAATTCAGATTGGCAGAGAATAAACTCACAGATCGCATCCCAGTGAAGCAGGTCGCAGCCCACCAAAAGGGAGCCCACAAAAATTAGGGTTTAAGACTAGTAATCCCAGAGAGGAGAAACGCACTCCTGGAGGGCAGACTCCAACACAGAAAATTAGGGTTTGCATCACACATACTCAATCAGAAGGAATTGTAACGCAGGCAATGCATGCGACTCGATTGGCAGACTGATGGAGCAGTCTGGCAATGGACTGGCAAGCAGAATGACAGGAATGGGCAGAAATGCAGTAGGAGTTATGGCAGACAGCCCAGCTCTGATACCACTTGTTGGTAATAACTCCCGATTCAATATTCTATTCACGACTAAAACATTAATTTATAGATTACAATGAGGCGGTTGAGAACCAGCCTTTTCACCTTCCCGGGAAACTATTCAAATTCCTATTTAATTATTTATTTACAATAATCCTGACGGATTATATTCTAACACTAGGTTACCTATGAAAATGAAAAATTAGTTGACTTTTAAACCTTAAGTAAAGATTGATAATATCTCAAAACATGGGAAATTGTTCCCTGCACAATATACATTTGTTTGAGGGAGGGTCATACCTTTATGTTAGACTCCTCGATATTTGCCCAGATTTGGTGGGGTCACGATACAAATCTTGAGTTTCACTGTCATCCGAATTCAAAATAATTCAATTGGTAGGGTCACTATGATAGATTTCAAGGATCTTCGATCACCTTTTTAATATTATCGATAATTCATTGCTGTTAGATATTTTGGAGGAGCTATTTCTATGCATTTTAACTTTCCCACATGTACATGGGTTAAGAACATAATTTGACAAGGGTCATCATTGGTTAAATCGATAGGTTCAAATATGAGCCGAGACTTGTAACTTCCGAAAAGTGAATCTACTTCATTATAAAACGTGATTTCATATTCATCAATATGAGATAGGCAATGAAACTTAGAGATTGTAAAATCAATATTTTGTACAATTACAAATTTCTCCATAACTTTAAAATTTAATCTTTCAAATTGATTCAACAACATACCCACCTTCAATGCTAATAGGGATCTTCATACTATTCTCCAAGATCAAATTGATTTCGCAATATATCAACCTTCAAAGCTGCTATTCTACATCTCATAGCCATGTTGTTAGTCGTCCCAATCCCAATGAAAAAACCTATAAAGAAAATGTAGAAATTAAACTACAAACAAATTGTCATAACCATATTGTTAGTCTTGCCAATCCTAATGAAAAAACCTATAAAGAAAATGTAGAAATTAAACTACAAACAAATTGTCATAACCATATTGTTAGTCTTGCCAATCCTAATGAAAAAACCTATAAAGAAAATGTAGAAATTAAACTACAAGCAAAATGTCTGAATGCTTCCTCACCATCGCATGCCATTTCAATATCTATGGAACTTATACATCTCAACGAAAGAATGTTTGACGATTGATAAAAGACTCAAAGACTTTTTCTCTTACAACTACATGAGACCGAATTTTTGGGATCCAATGTCAAAACTTTGGCGATCAAATATTATGATCAAAGTATTGCTCATACTTAAAACACCAAGTCCAACTTATCTTTTAATGCACTTTGCATTAAATGCAATAAATAAAAAGAAAATTCGAATGTTCTACCTCAAATAATGAAACCATTCAAATGTTCTATATTAGATATGAAGCAATTGTGAACACCTAACTAAATTTTTCTAATAATTTTAAAAAAAAATTATAACCAATTATACAAATTATAAACATTATTTTGGAGCAGGGACTAGCTGCTTTGCAGCTATTTTTCTTGTTTCAAATGTACTGAGCCAAAGGTGTCTGAAACCCCTAAAGCTTTTAAACCCTAGTACGAAACCTCCACTTTCCATCACTCATCATTAAGATAAGATGGAACCCTTTCGACTGGCTTTTCGCTTAGAGGAGAAAACCCATCTGCCGAGCCATTAATTTCGCTGTGGAGTTCTTCGATCGTTTATCTCTGGTTTGCGGTCGACCCTAGAGAGAAAACTATCCATCGTTTACAACATCGTTCAATGACAACCTACTGCTCTTTACAGTTTTAAGTAAGTTCTTCTAAGATAGCTTATTGTGTGCGTTTTTTTTACTGTGTGCAGGCTTAAAAGTATTATAATAATTAATGTGCAACCAGGGCTATTCTAATAAACGATGATGTTTTGCTTTTTAATGTTTTCTTATTTATTTTGCAGGTCATGGAGGAAGTTTTCCAGACTAACGGGCGGGAGTTGGTTACCATCCCGTATGCTGAGACAGTCTTTCGCTATAGAGTTCTTCCATCGTTTATCTCTGGTTTATGGTCGACCCTAGAGAGAAAACTATCCACCATCTACAGCATCGATGCCGAAAGACCGATTTTGAAATCTACATAGGTACAGATTTAAACCTACAGGGTGCTTTTTTTTTTCCTGTGTGCAGGCTTAAAAATATTATAATAATTAATGTGCTGAGCAGGAATAAGGTTGTGATTCTAATAAACGGTGATGTTTTGTTTTTTAATGTTTTCTTATTTCTTTTGCAGGTCGTGGAGGAAGTTTTCCACACTAACGTGCGGGAGCTGGTTACCATCCTGTATGCTGAGACAGTCTTTCGCTATGGAGTTCTTCCATCGTTTATCTCTAGTTTATGGTCGACCCTAGAGAGAAAACTATCCACCATCGGCAACCTACTGTTGTTTATAGTTTTCGGTAAGTCACATGACATGCAGTGCACCCTGTAGGTTTTTGAAATCTGCATAGATACATATTTTGAAATCCTGATTTAGAAATCTACATAGGTGCAGATTTAAACCTACAGGGTGCATTTTTTTTCCTGTGTGCAGGCTTAAAAGTATTATCAAGGGCTGCTGAGCAGGAATAAGGTTTTGAGAGTTGTATTCAAGCTGCTCACGAAATCGATTATGATGTAGTATTTATTTCATGTCATCGGCTTAAATGTGCAGCATCCAGACTTGAAATGAAAACTCTAAGCTAAGATTTATGTCCTTTAGGGTTTCGAAAACTTGTTTATGTAGCTTAACTCTAAGCTAAGATTGCATTTAATAGACTGTTTAAAAAGGAAATATAGGACAATATAGCTTACTTGTGATTCCAACTGCAATATTGCTCCTACTGCTCCAATAAACTCCAATACTGCTCCAATAGTTCTCAGGAAACTCCAATACCACTTCAACACTGCACAGGAAACTAATAATTAGACTAATAAAACATTGCAAACAAATATTGTTCATGCTTAAAAACAAAGAAGATGGAAAAAGAGTTACCTGACAGTTACGATGTTCGGCTTGGTTGTCCTATTTCTTATGTAGTCGTCAAACCCCATGAAGCAGAGCAAGTGGAGCTACACACGTCGTTCAATCCCAGAACTGTAACTAAACTCTAACTGAACTATAAGCATAATGAATCCATCCTGCCACCCACGCGTCATGCTTCTTCGCAAGGGGAGCTACACGCGTCGATAAAATCCCGGAACTGTAACTGAACTCAAACTGAACTCAAACTGAACTCAAATCCACTCTTAAATCTCTAGTTTAAATCCCTAGTTTAATTAGTTTAAAGATCAGACGATGATCAAATAAATCCCGACTGTACAAATGTCAGAATATGGTGAATCTTGACGATCCGCTCGAGCAAGTCCAGCTCCCAAAATATCAAATATAAATGCCTATCAGCGTAAATATAGTTTAATAAAATATATCATAAAAAAACATTAAAATGACATATCTAAAGTAACCAAAAGTTTGCACATATAATGACAATACATAAAATATAGTTCGATAAAATATATTAAAATAATAAAAAAATTTAAAATATATCATAATTTTTTTTTAAAAATTACAAATATATAATTTAAAAAAATGTTTTACTATTTTTAATATATTTTTCTCTTGACATATATCGAAATCTGAAAATACAAACCATTTTTATTTCTACTATCGACTCCCAAAATATAAGATATGTAATTATCTAATTATTTTAAAAAGAATTACTAATCTTTATCATTTTTGTTAATGAAACTATTATTTACAATATTCAAATTTCACAACGAGTATGTTTATAGGAAAACTCATTCACAACTACTCAAACTAAATTTAAATGTGAGTGCATATGTCAATTTTAAAAAATTATTGTTAATAGAAAATTAAGAAAAGCAAACATGAAACTTCAAAAATAACCATCAATGACACACAGTTATACATCATCCTTTTACATGAAAAAGCATTCAGAAAACCGAAACCGTGTTTCCCGAAAACGCAATCCGTATTTGGAAATTATTATTAGGAAAGGGTAAACCAAAAGCGAAAACAGTGTGAACTAGTTGGTCATCGACGCATGATTAATTAGCCCATTTTAGGGTTTAGACCATGGAAACCACTTACGAAATTGAACCGTCAATTTTGCAATTTCGGTATGAAGGACGCAGAGTATGAAAAATGGACACAATTTACATCTTATTAATTCAATAATGCACATACCAATCCCTAATTATTTATGCTTTGTAGCTCTATTACTGCTGGCGGTAAAATGTAAGCAGCAAATATAAACAAAGATAAACCTAAAATCCTGACATAAGATTTACATTATTGACTGATCTACATATTCCAGATGACATATATGGTATCTTTAGATATTCCCCATCCCGCCACACATATATTTTCTGTTCGTCCTGCAACATATACATATAACAATCTTCGTGCTTATGCAGCTCGAGATTCCATCTTGCAACTTCATTCTTAGACCTAACAAGCAATACATTAAATCTAGACCTCGCAAGGAGCATTAGCACTAGAATTTGAGTACCAGTCTGTGAGTGCCTCCATGGCCTGAACTTGCTTCTTAAGTGTCGAGATGTATTCTGTGGCCTCCTTTAGCACTAGAACTTGAGTACCAGTCTGCGAGTGCCTGCATGGCCTGAACTTGCTCGCAGCCACCCCTCCTTCATCATTGCGTGGAGATCTACAAAACCCTGGGTGAACAGAGATTACAATCCTCGGCAAATGGAAATGACAAAAACACCATGCAGTGATTCCTTCACAATGAGCTCAGAGAGGTTGTTGCGATGGATTGTAGTTACGACAACAGAATGAAGAGAGGTTGAAGCTACATTACTGGAAGGATGCATAAGCTGCACCACCCGGAAGGGCTCCATCCTGCCACATTGCAGCATAAACTACAATCACCTGCGATCGCCCGCTATCAGCCACACTTGATGCCATTTCCATAACAACATTTAACTGATCTTAAACAAACCTCAAAATGAATTTAATTAAAAGATCAGACTAAGATGAAATTTATCGCAGCTGTACAACTGTCAAATTTGGTGAATCCATCCCAAAAATATGAGATATATATGCCTATTGGTGTAATTACTTACTTATGGGAGAAAAGAAAAAGAAAAGAAGAAAATAAAAAGAAAAAAAATCTCTCTATATATAATGGTATTCATGTTAGCATAAATTTCCGATTCTTTACAAATGCAGAATAAAACTCTGAAACAGAATCGAAATAGCAATACCAATAGATCCTACCTCCAGCCGTTGATGCTACTTGACTTGCTGTAGAAGATTTCCCTGTTCCACAAAACTTTAGCTTCCTGTACGGTTCTTCCAAGCTCTGCTTTCTCTTTCTTGATGGTGTAAAACTGAAGGGGATTGAGATTGTGACCTTGGGGACCAACAGGGGTTTTAAATAGCCAAGCTTCCATCAAGCTTCTGATGGCTATGTGTCAAATGTTCCACAAATCTAGGTGATGGACCACTCCAAAAGCTCCCAACAAGAAAACGGTTTCCAAACCAAATGAACCATCGGTAGTTTTGAGGAGCCACTGAATGGATGCGGATGATGAACCATTGGTAGTTGAATGGATGCGCATGCAGGAGCTTACATTCTCCCACTTTGTCCATACTTCCAAACTTAATGTCTCATCTTAAAACCTATTGACAATCTGTATGAAGTAATAGATACAAGAATCATGGCGATAAGTCCTCTTATGACAAGTATTACCTTCCATGTATTACTATGTATTTATTGCTATTTTAATTTATGTGGCAACCATTTCTTAATGAATAAACCTTATGTTTATTCTTGGTCCTCATAGATGAATTTTCTCAAATTAAATTAAGGTGCACATATGTATGAGAAAAAACAGCACAGTAATTAAGAATTTCATTAAAAATAACATTGTCCATACAATGAGAAACTACATAATGGAACCAAGTCCCATATTCAGTACATGATCCTTGAATTTAAATGGTGGCATGCCCTTAGTCAAAGGATCAGCGATCATCAACTCAGTGCTCAATGATCACTTTCTTTGCTTTAACACGTTCCCTGATGGCTAAATACTTAATGTCGATGTGTTTATTTCGACTCCACTTTTGTTGTTTTTAGCCATAAAAACAACAGCTGAATTGTCGCAATACATTCTCAATGGCTTAGAGATAGAATCCATAATTCTAAGCCCAGAAATTAAACTCTTAAGCCATACACCATGTAAAGTAGCCTCAAAACAGGAGACGAACTTGGCTTCCATAGTGGAAGTGGCAATCAAGGTCTGCTTGGCACTCCTCCATGATACAGCTCCATCGACCATCATAAAAATGTATCCTGATGTTGATTTGCGTGAATCAACACATACAGGAAAGTCAGAATCTGAGTAACCAATTACTTCCAAATTGTCCGTTCATCTATACATAAGCATGTAGTCTTTAGTTCCTTGAATATACCTCATTACTTTCTTTGCAGCTCTCCAGTGGTCTATACCTGGATTACTCTGATATTGTCCCAACATTCCCACAACAAATGCAATGTCAGGTCTTGTGCAGACCTGAGCATACATTAGGCTTCCGATAGCAGAAGAATATGGAATGTTCTTCATTTGTTCCCTTTCAAGGTCGTTCTTCGGGCATTGGTTCAAATTGAACCTATCACCCTTCACAATGGGAGCTATACTAGGTGAACAATCCTTCATCCAAAATCTCTCTAAAATTTTATTAATATATGTTTCCTGAGATAGACCTAAGAGGCCTCGAAATCTGTCTCTATGGATCTTAATGCCAATGACATAAGATGCCTCACCCATATCCTTCATATCGAATTTTTTAGAGAGGAATTGTTTCACTTCATGCAGCATACCCTTATCATTGGTTGCTAGCAAAATGTCATCCACATATAAAACAAGAAAACAAATTTTACTCCCACTAACTTTCAGGTATATACATTGATCCATAATGTTTTCTGCAAAACCAAAAGAAGAAATTACATTGTGGAATTTCAAATACCATTGGCAGGATGCTTGTTTTAAACCGTATAAGGATTTCTTGAGCTTGCAAACCAATTGCTCACCATCACTAGAGGAGAATCCTTTAGGTTGTTTCATGTAAACCTCCTCCTCTAGATCTCCATTTAGAAAAGTCATTTTCACATCCATTTTATGCAATTCCAAGTCGAAATGGGATACTAATGCCATAATAACATGCAAGGAATCTTTCTTAGATACAGGAGAGAAAGTCTTCGTGTAGTCGATTCCTTCTTTCTGAGTGAATCCTTTAGCAACAAGTCTAGCCTTGTATCTCTCAATGTTGCCCAATGAGTCTTTCTTTGTCTTAAAGACCCATTTACATCCAATGGCTTTTGCACCATTAGGCAACTCAACAAGATCCCAGACTTCGTTACTCTTTATATAATTCATCTCTTCCTTAATGTCATCATACCATAATTCTGATTCTTTGCAATTCATGGCTTGTGAAAAGGACTCGAGATCATTTTCGGCTCCAACGTTAAAGTCAAATTCTTGCAAATACACAACATAATCATCAGGAATTGCTGATCTCCTTGGTCTAGTAGATCTTCTTAATGTTGTATCACTATCTTCTTGAGAAGTATGTGGTTCAACTCGTTGTTCAAGAGTTCTTGGAAACTCTTGAACTACCTGATCTACTAGAATGCCATCAGCAGCTTGTGGAACTTCAACAATTGGTTGTTCAACACCAGTTTGTAATTGAGGGGTGTTGTGAACAATAACCAATCTATCACTTGAGGTGGAAGGTTGAGATTCTGAATGATCCTTCTCGGAAACTATGTTCCTGGTTAGATCGCTCCCACTGATCAAGTCATTTTCAAGAAATTTTGCATTTCTTGATTCCACAATCCTAGTGCCGTGAGATGGACAATAAAATCTCTAACCTTTAGACCTTTCAGCATATCCAATGAAATACCCACTAATGGTCCTTGGGTCCAGCTTCTTTTCTTGTGGATTATATATTCTCACTTCAGACGGGCATCCCCAAACGCGCATATGTCGCAAACTCGGTTTCCAACCTTTCAATAATTCAAATGGTGTTTTAGGAACAGACTTGGTTGGAACTCGGTTTAATATATACACTGCCGTCTTAAGTGCTTCAGTCCACAAGGATTTAGGAAGATTGGAGCTACTAAGCATGCTCCACGCCATGTCCAATAAAGTTCGGTTTCTTCTTTCTGCTACACCATTCTGGTCGGGTGAATTAGGCATGGTGTATTGGGCAACAATCCCATGCGCTTGAAGAAATTTTGCAAATGGCCCATGTGCTTTTCCATCTTCTGCTTGTCCATCTTCTGTGCATCTACCATAATATTCTCCACCTCTATCTGATCTCACGATCTTAATTTGCTTGCCGCATTGTTTCTCTACTTCAGCCTTAAATATCTTAAAGGCATCTAATGCTTCGTTCTTGTTATGAAGCATGTAGAGATACATATATCGTGAGTAATCATCTATAAAAGAGATGAAGTATCTCTGACCATGTGAGTCCATCTCTGGACTACATATATCAGTATGTATGATCTCTAATATGTCCGAACTCCTATTGGCACCTTTCTTTGACTTGTTGGTCTTCTTTCCTTTTATGCAATCCACACAAGTCTCAAAATCAGTGAAATCCAGAGTATTAAGTACTCCTTCATTTACCAATCTTTTAATTCTTTCTATGGAGATATGACCTAACCTCCGGTGCCATAATTTAGAGGAATCTTCATTAATAACAAATATTTTAGTGCCAGTGTGAATATGCATTGAATCATAAGTGACATTTTTTTGTAAATTAATGCAGTAAAGATCATCAGACAAAATACCATTCCCAACATAATCAGATTTATAAAATAAACTGACGGATGTTTCCGAAAAGTTAAAGGAATATCCAAAATGTACAAGTCTTGAAACTGCAATCAAGTTTCTACAAAAACTTGGAACATAAAAGATCTTTTCTAATTCTAAAACAAAGCCACTGCTTAAAGTTAAATAGCATGTTCCTATAGCTTCCACATGCGAGCCCATCTTGTTTCCTGATAAGATGCTTTGCTCACTTCGCACTGGCTTCCTTAGGTTTTGCAAACCCTGCAAGGAATTCGAAATGTGAATTGTTGATCCAGAATCAATCCACCAAGTGTTAATATTGACATTGACCATATTAGATTCATAACAAACAAACGAGAATGCATTACCTTTGTCCGCAAGCCATTTCTGAAATTTTTCGCATTCCTTCTTCATGTGTCCCTTCTTTTTACAGAAGAAACACTTGGAAACCTTCTTAATATCAGTTTGGGGAGGTACTTTACATTTCCCTTTCTTATTGGCTTGAGATTTGCCCTTCCTATGCGTTGCCAGCATTGCACTTTCTCCCAGTTCCATCACCAGTATTTCTTCCTCTTGAACACACATGGTCATGAGTTCATTTATGGACCATTTATCGTTATGTGTGTTGTATGACATTTTGAAAGGTCCATATTGGTGCGGAAGGGTGTTCAGGATGTAGTGCACCAGGAAAGACTCTGATATTTCAACCTCGAGTTTCTTCAATTGAGCCACAGTTTCCCTCATTTGCATAATGTGCTCGCGCACACCTTTCACACTGGTGAGCCTTAGGGATGAGAACTTCATGATTAGGGTGCTTGCTAGTGCCTTGTCTGAAGTGACGAATTGATCATCAATGGCTTTCAGGAAATATCGGATGCTTTCATACTGATCAACTGAACCACGAATACCAGCTGAAATTTTAGTCTTAATGAACATCATGCTCAAACGATTAGATCGCTCCCATCACTCATAAAGCATGATGTCCGCTGCAATGCTGGTATTGGTGAGTGTTGGTGGTTCATATTTCCTAATAGCATAATCTATGTCCATCCATCCCAAATGAAGGAGAATTCTCTCCTTCTAGACCTTATAGTTATCTCCCTTAAGTTCAGGGATATCACAACGAATTTCAGAGAAATTTGCAGGTTGTACAACTGCATAAAAATAAAGATCACATGTAGTACATTAAAATTGAGACCAAATAAAATTTCATGTTTTACCAATGTGAATTCATGCTTTAAGATTGAATCCAATGACATAAAAATTGCCTATGGGCTAAATTTTTAATTCAAGTAGATTCAAATATTCTTTATGATAAAACTATTAATTCATAATTCCTGTGGGTAAGTTATGAATAATTCAATATTTTATCCTAATTAATTACATAAATATAATAAAAATTCCTGTGGGATAAAATTTATTATATTTAGTATAATTAATTACAATCAATGTCTAAACTTTCTTTATGTGATCCTAAACAAAACAAAAAACAAAAAAAAAAATATAATATTAATTAATTAGAGATGCTATGGATATTCTCTAATTAAATATCATATAGATCACTAGACATTATTGTTGTTCAGTGTAACAAAACAAGCTTCAAATGAACAGATCTGAATGAGACTGGCAACTTCAACAATGTACAATGTAACTTCAATAATAGATAGACAAAATAAGAAATTCTCCATGTAAAAATAAGAAATTCTAGAATAAAATCCATTACTTTCATATAAAATAAATATTCAAAATACCATATTTCCTTTATGCAAACAACATAAAACATAAGATGGAGAGGTTCTTAGGCAATGCCGCAATACACATGGTTATGCATGCTCGAAACCATGATATTGGGACTGATCTTGTATATAAGCATAGTAGATCAATGGAAATTGAATAATATACAAAGACCCATTGAAAATTACTTGAATCAACCAGCGACTCAATGAAGCCCTTTTCCCAATAAGTCTTCGATGCATAATTTACTGAAAAACACCAGGAACTTAGTACAAAATATGGGATATTTGAGCAGTTATTTGCAGCACTTGACCACAATCACAAAATTCCCAGATCAATGGCAAGCTTTTCAAAAACACTGATGAGAAATACGGCAGGGTATTATAGACCTGTTTGGTCTAAGTAAGCCTGGCAAAAATTGTAAGTGAAACTGTCATGTCAATCACCAAAATAGGCCGCTCGGGTTTGCCTCAAAAAAAAAATGGAATATTTGGCATGGGATCAACTCCATTGATTGAAGCCACCCAGCCTCCTTAGATTTCAACTAGTAGATACAGTAAACAAAAAATAATAGAAAACCACCATAACCGGCATGGGATCGATCTGACCTATTTGAATCGCCCAACCCCACTAAAAATCAATCAACGCACAATATCTTCTAGCATCAAACACCAACAACATGGAGACGATACTCTTTGTTCCAAATCGAAATAAAAAAGTGCAATCGTAAGGTCTTTTTGTGTTAACTCATTCCAAGTAAAAAATCCCAACGAACCCAGCTAAAAAAAAAAAAAGGATTCAGGAATAATAATTACTGTATAGCCTCATTAATAGATTAAACATAGAGCCTATGCCCCGTCTGAAATGTGGGCATAGCTTCATCTATGTACTAACAAGGCAAAGGATCAAAAGGGAAAAACGATCTGATATTCTTTAAACTTCAGAAGAAGACCAAAATCGACAATACAAAAGATCATAGTGGGAAAAATGATCTGGCTCCTTAAACTTCAAGGAAACTAATTCCGACAGGACAGAAGATCAAAAGGCGATCTCACTCCCTTAAACATCAAAGAAAACTAAGCTCGACAATACAGAATTGTTCCCAAGGTAACACACAGACACAGTTCTTGTTATACACTAATGAACAGTTATAGATCTAAGATTAAACTCCATGCACTCTCCATATCCAAGCATTGCATCGGTGCATTATAAGGATGTGAGCTTATACTTATGCATTCTACATGATTAGAATTACAAATTTAAGCTTGATAACCGTGCCTTCTACAAATCTACCCACACATTAAAATTTCAAATCAAATCAAATAAAAACGCAGGCTTTATAAGCTCTACCCTCTGCCATTCACATCCAATGCAGACACACAGAGAAAACCCTACAGTGGCGACTACATACAGAACACCAAGGCAGAGATAATGGCTCTGATACCAACTGTTAGCATAAATTTCCGATTCTTTACAAATGCGGAATAAAACTCTGAAACAGAATCGAAATAGCAATACCAATAGATCATACCTCCAGCCATTGATGCTACTTGACTTGTCGTAGAATATTTCCCTATTCCACAAAACTTTAGCTTCCTGTACGGTTCTTCCAAGCTCTGCTTTCTCTTTCTTGATGGTGTAAAACTGAAGGGGATTGAGATTGTGAGCTTGGGGACCAACAGGGGTTTTAAATAGCCAAGCTTCCATCAAGCTTCTGATGGATATGTGTCAAATGTTCCACAAATCTAGGTGATGGACCACTCCAAAAGCTCCCAACAAGAAAACGGTTTCCAAACCAAATGAATCGTCGGCAGTTTTGAGGAGCCGCTGAATGGATGCGGATGATGAACCGTCGGCAGCTGAATGGATGCACATGTGGGAGCTTACAATTCAACCATTATAATAGTTATTACTATTATAATAAGTATTATTGATTAACTCTCAAACTTTACATTAGTTATGAAGTCAATTAGGGAATAATTAAGTATGATTTTTTATGATACTATACATCCAGGGAGATATTAAGACAATATTTGAGACAATATTTTTGTAACAAACAGAAAATTGTGTAATGTCATAATTTTCTTTTTGTCTTAAAATATTGTCTCAATACCCTCTTTGTCTCTCTAAATACTATTTTATTAACAAATAAACTAAAATATCTTTTATTGTATTGATTTTTGGAAGGACATGGTGAAATTGAACTACCAATCTTCTGCTTTGTAAAGCAGAGGCTCTCCCATTGAACCAGTTCCCTTTAAACAAGGAAAAAATGTATATTATTATGTAAAACCTAAAAAAATGCCTTGTAAACTAATAACACCTTAAAGCAATATCAAAATTAATATCGGAACACCGATATATTAATTTATAATATAACTAAGAATACAAATAAGAAAACCATGAATACCATTGTTATTCTAATATACAAGTTCCAATATACAAGCTAAAGAAAAAGTTTCTTTATAGTAATCTACAAGCTATAGTTTATTTATCGATTCAAAATTGAATTTGTGGAATTAGCTTCCACATCCCAAAGTCTACATTTTCTACGTCGCTAAATCTACATTTTATATTTCTTTCCTAGCCATTTTTTAATTAAGAGATGTACTCCAAAACATATATGTCTTAATCTGATGCTTGTTTAAGGAGCTTCATTTGGATATCAACCTTTTTTTGGACAGTTAGGTTGATTATCAAGCATTTTCTTTTCCTTTTTGGATTGAGGTTGATTATCAATTTGTATTAGTTGCATTTTCAATGTAAACAACATTTATTAATGAGATAATACTTTAAAAGTGTAAGAGCCTTTTTTTTCTCACCAATACATATATTTCTCAAATCCGTATAATGTGCTTTAGATATGACAACTCCAATACTTATACTTATCAAGTCTATCCAATTTATTGAAAGTAATGAATAAATTTACAAATTTAGAAAACTGTTAACTAAGTATGCATAATAGAGAATTTAGAATATCAAACATGTGGGACACCACACAAAAGATATATAGGAACTTGGAAAAAAAGAACTTTGACTTAATTGATTGTTGATAAGAGTAGATCTAAAACCCAAATAATTTGAAAGGAGATAAATAAATAATGATATTTTACATTAACATTTCAGAATTAAGACCCATTTCATGATTGTAGATAAAAAAAGAAATACCTTTTTTAAGGAATCAAGGCTTGACCTTTGGAGTACTCTTAAAAGGCAACAGGACAACCAAAAGCACATTATTTCGTATGAATATTATCCAGGTAGACACAATAAGAAAGCAATTCTTACTGGAGTTCTTTGAATTGATAACTTGTGTAAGTATCTGGTCGTAGATGAAGGATTTTATACTCCAATGAAACCTTGCATCTCTGTTGGCATTCATCCCTTAGTTGGCTCCATTTCTGCCAAAACTTTAAGGACCCAGATATTAAGGCGATTCTAGTATTGGAAAGAAGAGGGAAAAGGAGAAATTTAAATGAAATTTTTTAAAGTATTGGATAACCTCCCAAGAAATAAATATTAGGTGTCTCGCCCACTCCAGCAAACTCGTCTTTGGGGAAAAACTAAATCGCCAGACCCAAGTAAGTTAGGAAAGTTATAATTCATCATCATCAAACGGTGTGGGGAGCGAAGATTTAGGTAATAAAAATGGCATAAGTTCCCAACCAAAGGGCCATGACAGAACCAAACGATCTGATCATAATTCCTTGAGAGAAAAGTCCATAGAAGAGATCCGAGAGTACTGCTTAGGTGCCAAGATAGGTAAAGAGCAACCATATATGGAGAATATTTTAGGGAAGATAATCTATTGAATGAAAGCTATTGGGGTGAGGCATGAAAAATGAATGAGAATAAAATTACAAATCTTCAAAAGGAGAACCAATAAGGTTCAACTAGTGGGATCTCTTCCCTCTTTCATCAACAACAATGTCAGTTTTACTTCTTCAAGAGTTAGTTAAAATTTGAAAAGAACGAAACAACCGTGCAAAAATGGAAGTCTCTATCCTTGCACCTACTTTCTTTTATGAAAAGAATTTCTTTCTGTAATGCTATGTTTTCTGACAAGTCATGCTCAAAGCTAGTTAAAGTTGATAAGGGTTCCAAGGGTAGCGACTTGGAAGATCTTATACATAGTTTTAGGACTCTCTTATGGATAGTCGAGATAGGTGTAAGTTTGAATTATCGTCAGCATTCTTGCTTATTCTTTCCTTTTCTTTTGAGAACAAACGTAATTTTCCATCTTAATGTCATTGACCATGTTATAAAGGAAGAATCGTCGATCATACACAAAATCAGCACCATCTAGATATGAAATGACAGACCTGGTATTATTACTAAGAAATACTTTAGCCCAATTGCTAATTCAATGTTATTGCTGGTTATTGGTTTAAGACTAATTAAGGGAACAATATTTCCTAGCTCCTCTTGCATTGTCACTTTAAGTAGTATATTCCAATGTTTTTGCAGAGATACAATCCTTACTGAATTGGGCCTATATGAATCTTGAATAAAGCAATGACTGTAGTTGTTAACATCTGGGCAGTGTTAAACTGGGCTGTAAACCTCACTCTAATTAGTTGTATGAAGAGTTGGAAAATTTTGAAAAAACAACTTGCTATACTGCAATTAACAATATCACACCTAGGTTGGGAATCTTTGTTGAAGACACTACTGTGCTTATGATATTTAAGTAGATGGCACAAAAAAAAATGTTCCAAAGAAAATGTGACAAGTAATGAGATCATGTTTAGCTTTAGGAATTGTTTGAAGGGGTTGTCTTCTTGACTGAATCTTGATGCAACTAATGTCTAAAATTGGCATGTTGCATTGAAGTTGTTAAGCTTTGTTGCCCTGGGTTTAAGCTCAATTCTAGATTGATTTTTCCTCTGTTAAAGTGAGGTATTGAATTTGGCAATGTAATAAAAAGAAAATCTTGGAAAGTTTTTGCAACAATGTTTGTGGATTAAGAATCATAGGAAGTTGTTGTCGGACTTGCCATCTATTGAAGCAGTTTAGGAGAACTAAATATGTGATATTAAGGAAAAACTTCATATGATTAGGTTTGAAGTTTCACACGACCTTTTGATTACAGCTATCATGGTCTTTTATAATGGTAACTTTGCTTTTTGCCTCAAAATGGGAGCAGAAATGAGGATTGACATGTTGAATACACAAGGCATGGGATCAAATGTCAAGTGGTGACATGCAATGGCATTCACTTGTTTTTCTTTCAAGCACTACACAGAATTATTAAAGGTAGTATAGGTGCATAATTAATTAGACTGATTAATAATGCACCATTCAAAAGTTTTTAGGCTCTTAACAGGGCTAGCAACAGTGCCTTGAATTTCTGAGGCAAATTAATTTTGTGCATAGGTACATGCTATCTTACATCACTATAGGATTCTGCAGTGAACACCTTATAGTAGGGACTATAATACGTTTTGGGAGTCTAAATGCATTAAGTTCATTATGGGCATTGTTCTTAAACAACATTGACTGAGGCCTAGCAAAGAGTAATAGGTGTTATTTTAAGTTCAAGGTCTGGCACCCAAAACTCAAAGTAAAATGTGGAGATGTGTGACAGTAGTACAAATAAAAGTCACTTCATATTCTCAAAATTGTGAAATTGTATTGATTTCAGGTAGTGTATTAACATTAATTCTCCTACAGGCAAAGGGATTCAGTTAAATCTCCACCAGTTGCATATTAAGGGAATGCTTTAATGCTCGTTTGTTAAAAACTGTTGTTTGCTACACTTCTTTAAAGACGTTGTTTGGTATTAGATTAACTTGTTTTATGCACCACATCTGAATGAAAAATGTACATTGTGTCGAATGGATGTTAGGAGTGTTAAAAATGCATAAAAACTAATGTTTTTATTAACAAATTGCTGGTCACTAAAGACAATTGTGATTGTTGGGCCTACTCGACAGGTCGAACGAATTATCATTTCTCAAAGGTGATTCCATGAAGAAAATGTGAGGAATTGGCTGGACTAGATCCTTGATGCTCCTCCTATATGTGTGCACGTCAGTAGCGTATGAATTTGAGTCCTAAATGGATATAAATCTGAGGTAGAGTTATGGTTGTTACAGACTTTCTATCATCTCAAGTTCATAATAAATAAGGAAATGGTTATTTTATGATTTCGCATAATAGTAAATGAAGAAGCACTGAAGAAGCGAATGTTAATCTGGTTCTAAAAATACTATCTTGTGCAACCGTTATAAAACAGAATGTGATTGCTCATAAAAAGTCTAATTAATTCATGATTATACTTCTTTAACTTACTAAAAGGATGTTAAGTGAACGCAGGACCCGAATGAACAGCTGTGGTGAAGATATTTAGGTTAGTTGCAATAATACAATTATTGCCATAATTGGCCTGCAAGTAAATCCTAAGTATTGGGTCATGCACAAGGTACGACCCCCATCCGGTGTTAACTCTAAGGGGGGGAGGATGTAATGTCCCCTCACGACCCCCATCCGTAAAAGCAAAGCTTAGTAAAAGGTGATTATGAGTCTAACATTCTAGGTTAGGAATTCGACTGTTTGACTCAGAGGGTGAAACTTGATACTGCCAAACGATAGGGAAACAGATCGACTAGTGGGAAAATTATAATTTTAGTCAAGTCGGGGAACTGGAAAAAAAAAATAGTGATTCCCTAGGTGACCCAATCTCTTGGTTATCAACCTAAGTTGAAGTAAGCCGGAGTTATGATAATTACTCGATTAGAAAATAGTGGATCTTTATAATCCTCCTTCTTGCTAAGTGGAAAGAGAAGTTTGCTT
>LPNX010024673.1:313065-351501 GCA_001517045.1 Pseudotsuga menziesii | reverse complement strand
TTTGGGGGGTGTTTTTGGTGTTTTTTTTGCAAAAATCATCGTTTTTATGGGTAGAGTTCTCATTCATAGTATATAGTTCTCGTTTCATAGTATAAGTGGTTATATGTCTCTCCTACATGCTTGGGAGTGAATCCGAGGAATCCTAGGAAGAATCAGAAGTATCCACCAAAAATGTCGCCGCTGCTGGAAGGAATGACGTGCTCAGTAGACATTATCCCTGCATTAATCAAGTTGAAGTTTAAGGACCATGATTTTATATTGCTTAAATATGGCTGGTATGAGCCTTACGAATCAGTTCTGATAGTTCCTGGCACGCACCGATTCAGCGGATTCCTCAACCTTGGGAGAGTGGGTTGAACAACTCTGGATTGTTGGGGCTCATCAATATGCCTCACTTTGGGTGACTGAACGAATCCCATGCATGTGTTAAACAAATATTATCCTTCTTTCATGTTTATATGCTCTGGTTGAATGAGCCCATTCCTATCATAGTTGACTTAATTATGAGCATTACGAGCTTGCTGAAGGCCAGGGAAGATCTGATGCAGTATATCCGTGGGTGGGATACTAACAAGAAGCTTGCTAAGTAGCTGAAGGAGTGCTTTGTCTTATAGCTTGATTTCCACACCTATCGTATTGACAACATTAATTCACAAGCGGTGCATATCGAGGTGCGTATTTTGGTGGGTAAGGTTGTTCAGGGAAATCGACCGGTCCAATGCAACATTGGGTGTGGTCGCCTGCATACAAAAATGTGTAGAGGGCATGAAGATGAACTAGTCCTTGTTTCTACTCAACCAGTTGCTTGACAATGCTCTTGCTGCTCAAGATGGTCATCCATTTTCCTACACTTGGATTTTAATTCTCATTACGCTTGTCGCATGGATGCAACCTGAAGATTATCAGTCGATGGAAGTTGATGCGGTGAAGGTGTGTCACAACGTACATTATCAGGATTTATGGTGGGTTGAAGGGCCCAGTCGATAGGAGAAGTGCGTGATTCACTTTTGGGTCTATTAGGAAGTGCTGCAAGCCACAACTATCAAAGTTCTCTATTTATCCCATTTTGCAGCAGCCAAGTATCAGTGGCTCATTCAGTTCACAGTCGAGCCTCACTCTATTTACATGCAGTCATGGTGGGACCCCGACAAGTAGTGGCTACCTCTGTCCTACAAAGTTACTGATGAATAATTGGATGCTATTGTTCAGGAATGGTCGGCTGAATGGCACAACCCCATGAGTCTGGAGGAACTCTCCAAGGAGCCGCCACCTGATGCCCTAAATGAGCCTATCCAGAAGGAACTGAGTGTTCATGACTCTGACAATGAGTCAGCGATGGAACCTGAGGCTGAATAATAGTGCATGCGAGAGGAAACTCAAGCCAAATGGCACCAAGAATATGAAGCAGGAAGTGGTACCTGGTCAGGACTGGAGGACCAACTGCAGTGGCTCATCAAAGCGGTCACTGAATACTCCGAGGCCGCGACACAAGTGATCCGAGATTCCAACCAAAAAGAGTTTAGTGCAGTAAGAGATAGGATAAATTTTATTTTTGATGTTGTTTCCAGGAAGACACCCAAGAGACATGTGATGCACAAAGTCCCATTGATCAGCATCGAGCTATGGTCTAGGAACGTTCAAGTTCCCCCGACTTTGATCAACACGGGGAGTGAAGAAGTGAACTAGTTACTGTGGCCAATCCAAAGCATTGCTTAGATCTAAACAAGTTACATGCTCCAGTACTAGTGGAGCTGCAGCATGTTTCCTCCTAGGAATTGGAGGATATATAGAAGGATCCGACTGATGGAAATGTGCAGTCACAGAGCACAGCCGAGGAGCTGCAGCAAGAAGAAGAGGAGCTGCATCAGGTCAGGGTGCAGCTAGAGGAAGAGAAGGTATGAGAGATTGATGCATTGAAGGTGACACAGGCCGAGTTGCAGTGCAAAGATACTAAGGAAATCGCTAAGCTGAAGAAGGCATAAGACCGCCTCATCATTGAGAAGCCGCAACCGTCTGCAAGTGTTGGCGAGTTGGAGCAAGTTCTTGATGAGGCTTGTCAACATATTTTTGAGAACACGACCGAGCTTATTGTAGTCATTAAGGCCAAGTGACTCGGGGAAGTTATTTCCCAAATTTAGGACACCAACATGTTGCTCAATGCCCTAGTCCATCCAAATATGCTGCGAGAGCAGGTTGTTGAATGGAAGGATACTATCGAAGAGATAGCGGCCTAATTTGAAAACATGGAGAAAGAGGCCAAGGAAATGATGGAGGTGATGATGCAGTTTTGGCAAGTGTCATATAAGATGAATAGCTCGACCAGTTGACCATGCATGTGCAAGAAGCTGAAGGATAGTTGATGACATTGAAGATGTCATTGCGAGCACTGTCACTCATGGTGCAGATCATGCGGTCTGAGGAGTTGAAGGACTTCTAGCAAAGAGCTTCCCATGCCCAAGAACACCAACAAAAGTGTTGTTCCCAGTTGGATGAGTTTCAAGAAATTAGTGGGTAGTTGGCTATCAAAGCAGTAGCAATGCTGCAGGCGGTGAAGGAAAGTTGGATGATGGTCAATAGCAAGGCTAGGGAAGTGCACCCTATGCAGCATACTTTGCTCAACTGTCAAAGTGCAGCCGAAAAAGTCTAGCTTCCAGGTTCGAGAGATCTCATAGCAATTTGAATATTTAAAGGATAGGATATCGGTGTACACCCTTTCAACCTGACCTGGCTCAAGGACGAGCCATGAGACTCTATTGGGGGCCTGTTAGCAGGGGTTTTGGGTAAGTGAGTTGCACAACATCGCGGCAGCTGCGTAAGCTCACATGACACCGCACAAGGATAGATCAACATGATGGGAAGAAAGATAATTCTTTTTTAATATTTAATGTGTTAATTGACCACGTTTTGTGGAAATAGTTCATTAGTGGTTAGAAATTAGTTAGAAGTGGACCTTTGATGTAAAGGTGCAAGCCTATATAAAGAGCTAGTTTTGTAATTGTAAAGAGACATGAAAGACACAATTGTAGGATCGTATGAAGGATGAGATCTACATAGTCTGTCTATGGTCTTGTTGAGTCTTCCATTTTGGGAAATATGTGATCTATCTGTGTCGAATACTAAATTTTGGGATGTAACCGGTCTCCTACTGTAGAGAATAATTATCTGTTTTGGATCTGTTGCAGACTTAATATGACATGATGGTTGTTGCATGAATATTGTATTTTGTTTTATCATTTTCTCTGCTATGATATCAATGGGAAGTGTGTTGAATCTGTTATGATTTACCGATGTTGCTGTAATAAACTAATGATGTGTTCTATCCCTCTTATGTCATAATTCTGTTAAATGATGATTTAAGTTGTTTTATGGTTGATAATGTTGTGATAGCACTGCTGCAGTGAATGAATGATGCGATTTGTTAGATCTGTAGATGCGTAGATGAACTGTGAGGAATGTCTTAATTCTGTGATCTGATACTTATGTTGTCAAAGTCATGGATTCCATATCTTCCCTTCCTACTTCCAAAAACTTGGTTCCAACAACTCTCCCTTGAACATCTCTAGTCAGACTTCATTCACTCTGCGGATGTTGTTGGGTAGAGTCAAATCTATCTGGGCCAGTGCTTAGGGAGATCGCACTAGTTGGGCGTCGATAGAGTGAGAACCCCTATCGATGAGGATTTGTTGGTGAGTTTCACAAACAATGATACATCACATTTAGAGGAAGTACACGTTGTACATCAATAAGAGACCATTCTATAGACTTCTAGCCTCCATTCTTAGAAGACATATTGTAGACACCAAGGCAAGGACTTCTAGGTAGAAGCTCATCTCATATACCTCGTTCACATAAGAGGAAGCTTACCTTTGCAAGTAAGGTGGATATATCTGTCCACTTTTGAGAATTTTTACTCATTTTGAAATTGTAGTTAAATTTCCTCTTAAGCAGGGAGTAATTTATGAGCACTTTAATTATATACCATTAGCTATGTTGGTCGTGTGTACATCACTATTTGCAATATATTTCTTTGAAGATCAATGTCTTTACATAATGCAACAACATGGAGTGATTGTGATTTTGGATATCCAAAGTGGGATATAACCCATCCATTAGCCTCCTATCACCTTGAAGTAGCAATATTTTTCCTAGAAACCCCAAGCTATATTCTATAACATTATCAGGTACTATCATAAAACTATAAATCTAAATCTAAATCTAAATATCATTCCCAGAGGAAGATGTGTTGTAGTCAATAGGAAGAGGTTCGTTGGAAGGAAGGCATTAAGGCATCATCCATCCTCCAACAAAAGGTAAGTCAAATACTAATTGGATCTAGAATTGGTACATAATTTCATGACAAGGACCACCAAAGACATGATGTAATGAACTAATACCAGGGAATGGCCAACACAAAAGGTCAAGGAAACTGTAGAATGGGGTTGAAAAAGGTTTAATCCTTGAACAAAGAGAATGACACAAAAGTGACTTAGGCAGATTTTGACAAAAAATAACCAATGACACAAATCTGTAATGTAGGATTTATTGACAGACTCCCCATATAATTGGAAAAGAAACCAACCGGAGGAGTAAGAAACTCGGAATCAGGATAAGGTCAAAATACTAGGACCCAACTGTTGATAGACTCAAAAATGGTGCTTTGTTTAAGGAAACAAGACTTGCTACCATGATATAAAATACATGTGAATGAACTTCCCTTCCCCTCTTTCTTGTAAAGGTTTAACGAGTCCAAGAAAGCAAACTCGGGGCCTTCTTCATTTTTGGAAATCTCGAAGAAGAGACAGAAGAATGCTTGATAAAGCACAGATTCATGGATTTGATGAGCATGAACTAGTACATGCTAGTTGGTGTTTTCATAT
Source organism: Pseudotsuga menziesii (assembly GCA_001517045.1). Taxonomy (NCBI): domain Eukaryota; kingdom Viridiplantae; phylum Streptophyta; class Pinopsida; order Pinales; family Pinaceae; genus Pseudotsuga; species Pseudotsuga menziesii. The sequence goes on along the minus strand of LPNX010024673.1, from coordinate 346,624 downwards.
TTTAAGAGTCTAAAACTCTGAAGAAGACTCCAGGGGGGTCCTTTTTTGTCCAATTTAGTCTCCTGAGGCCGGAAAAGTATAAAACAAACCACAGAATAAATATCTTATCTTTCCAAGAAGTAAGGTGCACCTTTTTCGTACTTAGTTGGGGAGGTCCGAAAAAGGTTAAATTACCACCTACCCAATGCTCCTTAAAAAGAAACATATAGCTTGATTTTTACAAGTGTGAAGGAAGGCAAGATCACTTGGAAAGATCCATTTGAGTACGACAAATGGGGCTTACAACAATAAACTCGATGCTTTTTTCTTTAGTGTTTAACAAGCATGAGAAAGGAATAAAGTACACTCAGAATATTTTTCATGTTTACTTCTAGAGCACGAAAAAGAGAAAACTAAGCTCATACTGAGTGCTCCTTTTCCGTAAATTTAGCCCTCGGGCCGGGAAAAGTGATAAAACTATATCTAAGAATACTCTTCTCAATTCCGAAGGAAAGAGAGTGTTTCTTTCTTGTATTATTCCACATGGTCCAAGAAAGTGATAATCTATCACCAATGTGGATTCCCATTCGCATATTCTTAGCAATCCTGAACAGACAAGTTTACTCGGTAGTCAAGTCTATTTTGAGGAGTCAAACCTGAGCCTAAAGAAACTCAATATCTTTCCCGTGAAGTTTTAACGAGTTCAAAAAATTCAACTCGCGACCTCCTTACTGGTTTTAACGAGCTCGAAGGAGAGCAGAAATAATGCTCTAAATGCGATGAGATGAGTGTCAAGGGAAAGAAAAACTAGTTCCAATCATGAGGAACAAGCCTATGCATAATTCAAGGAAAGCGGTAAAGATAAGGACACTCAGGGAGTATCTCCTCCAGGTAAAAGGTGTCAATTTGTAAAGGAAAGATGATACAAGGCTTAGCAACAATGAGAACAAAGATGAGGGCTTATACAACGAGCTAAAAGTGTGGAATCCGATATCAGGCTCATAAGAGCAAGCAGGGCACATGCAAATGTAGTTATAGCTTGAACAACAAGACAAGGCCAGTAAACAATTATGAATCCAACTAAGAATCCTGTCTTGAAGAAACAACAACATCAGGATCATATTCAGAAGAAAATATTTGATGGAGGGCACTTTGGCAGAAACACATGTGACTTTTCTATCTTCTACAAAAGGTTAAGTCGAGGCAGAATCGACTGAAGAACATTATATAGCACCAAGGATTGAGGGTTTATAATTAGTAATATCAACCTCATAAGAAGAGAAAAAATCAACAAGGGAGATAGAGTCAGCAAGAACAAACTCAGTATCATAGGAGTTGAAAAATCCATAAGAAAAATAAAACTCATTAGGATCACTGACTTGTTGATCAAAGGGAGAGTCCAATAACTCAAAAATACCAATGTAAGAAGACTGATCCATGGAAAAATCAGGCTTACTAAGCAAATTAGGGTTAGACTTAGTCACAACTGAATCAACATCCAAAAGAAGTTCAGACTATATCAAAGACTCTAGGAAGACTTCATCTAAAGGAAGGAGATCATCAAAGATAGGACACATGTATAAAATTTCAAAATTATCGATAAAAGTGGAGAGTAGGCTCCACAGTCTGTATAGGATGAATCACTTGGTCAACTGTTGGGACCAAGTCCCGAGAAGGTAAGCATGAAAACAGAGGTTGCTTCTCAGTAGCAATTGAATGCAAAGGGAAAGAGGCCACAAAGTTCACTCATGGTGGGGTAGTGTCTATAGAAACACTGGGAATCAATAAAGGAAAGACCTGGTCTCTAGTTGGGTTGGGAGATAGATCAAGAAAATCCAACTGATCAATAGTGACAATTTCTTCACCATGATTAAAATACATCACACAAAAGAATGTTGACGCCACGGCTTGCATGGCATAGACATAATCACGTCCAAGGAGCATATTGAAGTCCAAGGGGTATTCTATCACCATAAATTCAACTAAGACGGTCTTCCCACATAAAGTAACAAGTGTTTGAGAAAGAATTCCCATGGATATACTAGTTCTTCTATCAAACACCAGTAACTAACTAGTGGTTGACGCAAGGCTTGGAGATCCCATGCCTCGCCAAGAATGAATAGAAAATATACTAACTGAGGCTTCTTCATCAACAATACAACAATAAATTGTGTATGGTTCAAATTTGACCTTTATCTGGAAAGGTATATCAGAAGGAAGGTGCAACTCAACTAGGCTATCCCAATCAAAGGAAGCAATCCGAGAGCTTTGTGGGGGTTGATCTGAAGCGAGTTTAGTGCCCCCTTATTCAATAACAACTGAACTGGTAGTGAAGAAAATGTGACTAGCAGACACTTCACTCTCCAAAGGAAGAGTGGGATTGATAAAAAATGGAATCAATTCAACCACTTCGTGAAAGCACTCTCTGAAGGGAGAATGGGATTGGACAAAGATGACATTGGTTCAATCACATATGGATCACTCTCCGAAAGAAGAGTGGGATCAATCAAAGATGAGATTGGTTTGACCACAATATCAACCAAAGTTTGAGTAGATGGTTGAGAAACTACAGGTTGTTCAAGAGAAGGAAATTCTTGAGTCTCGGACCACACTCTTCGCACCTCTGTGATAGTAGGGAACTGGCGAGTAAGATGATCTCCTTCACATAGCTTACAAGGGAACTTAAGTTTGCACTTTAAACAAATTTTTTTCTCAACGATGTCAACATGACTAGCAATGGCTGACTGTTTTATCTCAACATGATATACAGAGGCTGAGAGTTTTCCCCTAGTATGACCACCAAAGGCTGGACAACTGGGTCCAATCTGACTAAGAGAGTCTAGTTGTTGAAAAATTTCAGGATGTTAAAAAATGGGAGGAATATGAAGCCAAACTCTTCACACCTCCATGATGGAAGGAGATTTATAAGTAAGTTGGTATTCCTCACAAATATTACAAGGGAACTTGGGCTTGTATTTTGAACGGCTAGTCTTTTCAACAGTGTCAACATGACTCACAGTGGTTGATGGATTGTCTTTAGCATGAACCACAGAGGCTAAGAGACTACTCCCAACATGAACTGTAGAGGCTAAGAGACTAGTTCCAACATGACTTGCAGATATTGGATAGGAACCACCAGCATGAACAACAAAGGCTGAATGGTTAGGATCAACATGCTTTGCAGCAGTTGAGTGTGTGCCCCTAGCATGAACTTTAGAGGCTGGGTGGATGGATCCAACATGACTTGCAGAGGTTGGATGGGGAGGTTCAACTTAACATACAGAGGTTAAATAGGTTCCCTTAGCATGAACTGTAGATGCGGAGCGACTAGATCCAACATGACCTGGAAAGGTTAGAAGGATCCCACCAACATGATCAACAGAGGCTGGATGGTGAACATCAACTTGACTTGCAGAGGTTGATTGATCTGATCCAACATGACCTGTAGAGGTTGGATGGGTTCCCCCAACATGAAATAAAAAGGCTGGGTGGTGAGGTTCAACTTGATTTGCAAAGGTTTAATGGGTTCCCCCTTGCTTATGTGTCTTCTTCCTAGTCCTTCTTCTTTTACTCCTTTCAGACTGTCGGTTACTAGTATCATTACTTTCATCGCATAAGGTAGAAGGAGGAGGATAATCAACTAGAGGTGAAGGGGAAGCTATGTTTTGATGCCATTTATATAAAGATCTTACTTGAGAAGCATCATGAGCATTCAGGACAGTTGGAGTGGAAAACAACCACACCGGTAGCCCTAGGGTGAATCCAAGTAGATTCAAGGTGGCCATCAAAGGAACACCAACATTCCCTGTGAGAGGAATAGTACAACGAGTTCCCAACATGGGTATCTCTTGGTTGGTGTTCAAAGGGGTGTTATCCATAGTTTAAAACAATAAAACAAAGTCTGAGGTTGACAGGAAACCAAAAGTACAAAGCACACAACTGAAGGAAAACTAAGTACATACAAACCACACAACACTCACTAAAAATTCCTTAAGCCAAACAAACAAGCAGGTATCAGATATGATTTCTAGAAGAAATATGATAGATAGTTACTTGGTGTCCCTGTAGATGTTCTTAGGAATAAGCGAAGGAATCACCCAACCCCCCTCCCACACCTTCTACTAGGGTTACCTTCCAAGCCCATCCAAGTTCAACTAGAAATAGCCTTTCGGTGTACCTATGTATAAACCCTAGATGTCAAAGAGACTAAAGGCTACCGCAACTATACTAACAGTTTGTGGGGATAGTCACAAGGCTGATTTGTACGCATGGTCAAGGTAGTAAAGCTAGAAACCCTATCAACACCGGCACCACACAGGACCTAAAGGGTGGTATTGAAAGAAGTCCCCAGATGTGCAAAAACCTTGGTCTACGCTTTGGCAAGGAATCAGAGGGTTATCTCCTCAGTCCAAGCCTCCATGCGGCCTTATGCTTAACTCACATTTGAGAGGAGCTTCCCAGATACAATCAACATAGAATAGGATTTACCTAGTGATTGGCTAGCTACGTCTGAAATCAAATACTTATGGAGAGTTGAAACTCTCTAATCCACAAGTCTAGCCTAAGCTAGTTGTTGTAGGAGCCTAAAAAATAAAACTTGCTAATAATTTTTAATTATATCGTTCATTTTAAAAGGTTTTTTTTAGTCATAGGGTAAATGGCATGAAAATTATGTGGTTTTTTGACTCAAAGTTGAAACAAAATGACTAAGCAAAGAGAAATGAAATGCAAAAAGCAAAAACTATTCTCTTTTTCTTTTTCAAATAGAAACTTGAAAGGCACAAAAGAATAATTTCTTTTTATTTTTCAAAAATAATGATATGCAATGCATTAAAGACAAAACCCTAATCTACATGCATATTAAAAAAGTACATGTTATTTTTCTTTTTATTTTATAAATGAAAAAGAAAAACTACCTACAAACAAAAGTAGGCAGATAACAAGAACAAAGCAAAAGGAACTTTGCTATACAATCATGAAACAGACTCTAGAATTCCCTAAAGTTGGAATATACCCTACTTGGAAGGAAGTCTTGCATAAGAGACAAGTCAACTTCTTTGGCATGGTGAAGTTAACCAACAAAAGAAGAAGGAAATAAACACCAACAAGCTTCTAAACTCAGACAAAGATCACTGACAGAGGCTAACCAGAAACATAAGCCAAAAGGAAAGCCAAGCAAAGGGGGTGGGGGGAGGAGGAAAAAAAAAAAACTAATGCTACAAAAATACTTATTACATAGATAAAGATCACACAAAAGGGATGACACTAACTCCCTAGAGTCATGCACCTGCAGAGGACCCCAAAAGACCTACCAAACAACCCACAACAACAGAAAAAACCACACAAAAGAGGAAAACACATTGTTTTAGGGGCACACGTGGATTGCACTACTGACAGGTCACATGTCATACGTGGGTTGATAGTATAGCAGGCTGCATGTACAAAAAATACATGCGACTATTCAGTCTGCAACTCGTGTATGGGTGGAAAAAATCCCCAAAAAAGGTCAAAAAATGCCTTAGGAAGGCAGGGGAAGTGTACCATTAGACCTATAATATGTTCCTAAGTGACAAGAAGGACCTGAAAACTTGAAAAATACTGAAAGAAAGATAGAGAAACCCCAAATAGACAAGGCTCTTCCAAGCAGATTCACCACTTATGTTGTATAGGAAATTTTCCTATGGCTAGGGTTTAAGAGTCCATCAACGTACTGAGGTAGAAAGAGAGATGCAAATGGTCCTCCTAGTATATATAAGCAAGTTTCAAAGATTATAATGGTTCACACCTTATCCAAACGAAGTTTGATCCAAGTAGCCCTTCAATCCTCTTCTTTTCCCTCTTTCTCCTCTTACTCCAAGAGGCCTATAAAACAAAGTATACCTTCCTCAAACCAATATGACCACATATAAATAAATGGTAATCAAATAAACATGAAATATTTATCTAACTAACATCATCATATGATCATAAACATAGATTCAATCACACATTGAACAATAATTTGGGAAGAACAAGGACATCACATCTTTATTCATTTTGAAAACAAGTACTGTTAGGATTATTAATCCTCCCTTGTCCAAATTTGGTCATATGTCTAAATCGGGAGTCCATCCAGTCTATTCATAGTCATTAACACCATTGAGTCCACTTTACCTAATTGGGGCACATGTTTCAGTTACTAAAGTGTGGGGAACACTAATTGAGTCTCACTTCCATTGATTGCACTTAATTGCATCAGTTTAGGAGCCTCCTAGACCAATCCCTACAATTTAGGAAGCCACTGGGAGTGCCGAAACCAACCAAGGTCAGTTCACTTCAGTTAATGACTAGTCAAGCTAAGTTAGAAGTCAGTTACATTCAGTTCTAGTCCTCTACATTCAGTTAGCGCTAGGTTTACTTGACTGAACACATGTGGGATGCATTTCTCAACTACCATTGTCAGTTAACCTTAGTCAACACTGAATGTAACACTTGAGTTATGTTTTAGAGCTTCGATGAACTCCGGTTTTGGTTTAGAGAAGGTCAGTTAACTATTGAGTCCTCCGATAGTGATTTAGACAAGGTCTTGGTTACCTACAGTCAAGTAGAGTCTAATCAATTCGAAATTCCTCATGTGGATTCGAATTGCCTGTGGCTATTAAAGCCATTGTACTTCATTGTAATTATCTATCTAATTACTCTTTGATTAATGAAAAGCATTCACAGCTGCAAGCCATTTTTGCACTGTTTCATTCTTCAATAACTGAGTAAATTGTGTGATCTATCATGTGAGTTGTGTGTTTTTCCACAGATCTATGTGCTCAATTTAATATGGTATCAGAGCCTCAGTGGACAAGGCACTTCTCCTCCTCAGATCTCCTACTGGATCATTTTTTTGTTTTGCAGGTACAACTTCAAAATGATTTCATCTTTGATGAGACAAGGTCTCTGTCGGGTGTCTATTGGGCTCAGTAAAGAGTGATTTAGTAATATTAACTGGCTGAATAAAAGTGATGGAGCTTTTGGAACAATAGCAACAGGTCTTTCTCCTAGCTTGCGCTACCTCATTAGATCTATTGAAGACCCGAAGGAACTTTGGACAAGATTGGAAAGAACCTTTGGAATGATTTATGAGGATCATAATAGCACTTTGGAGAGCACATCCAGCACCATAAGAATCCTTGATCCAAAAATATCAGCCTCCACTCTCTTTGATGAAGTTGTTCAAGATAAAGAAGAAGCAGAAGCTTCTACACAGTCAATTCGAATTGAAGACAGTCTCCATGCGGTGACTCCTTCTCTTGATGCTCCGGAAGTTCATGAGATATATGATATATCATATTCTCATATTGTTGAAACAGAAGAAGACATTTGAATATCTGATATTGAAGAAAAATTCTGCTGCACTTCCATGCAAACATTCACTGGTGGTTTTCCTTTAAATTCTGTGCAAAATTTACTAGTAATTGCTTACGAAAGTGAAGAGAAATTTGATTTTTCTCCCTCTAATGTTGCTGCTGGTGTGAAAATATGTGATACCTTGGATGTTTTGGAAGAAATATAAGATTACCAGAGTGATCCATTCACTCCCCATGATCTATATTTTCCAGCAAATTCTTGCAGGATTGCATGCACCAAAATTCAGAATTTTGTAGAAGAAGAAAGCTGTGCATCCACCGTCTCGGTTAACCATTTATTTGAATCTGATATTAACCTTATTGGATATTATATGATATTATTTAGATCTGATCTTATATTTCTTGGTTTAATATATCAAATTCATAATCTTTCAGTACCACTTGTAGCTGTTCTCATCAACGGTGTGAAGAAACAAGTACTGCAAGTCTCCTACAAAACTGTTGCTGGGGATTTGATTCCATTTCATAGTTTTGGATCTGTTTTGAACCTATTTAGATCTGATTTAATTTCTGATATGATATTATTTGGTTCATATTTTAAAATCCAAAATCCTTCAGTCATGCATGTAGCTGCTCTCACCAATTCCAGTGTGAAAAATCAAGTACCGCACTTTCTCTTCAAAACTGCTGATGGGGATTTGGTGTTAGTTTCCTCATATGAGGTTGCTGATATTTTATTATGTGATTAATTATCTATTTCAGAAGCTATATTAGACTATGTATCCCAAGCATTCACTCTCAACAGTCCCAGTGCTTTTCTACCATTGATCACATGCTCATCTCCTCACAGAACTAGTAAAGAGGAAGATTTTCTGCATCTGCCTGGACACCTGCTCCTAAAAATTGGGGCTGTTCTTACCACTCATGGTTTGCTGTTCATGGATGAAACATATCATTTTCTTGAGTTTTCCTCACAGTCTCTGAATTCTCAAGAACCTTTTCTCACTTTTCAGTTGACTTTTGGTTCTCTACATGGGTCCAGTCTTCATCCGGCTGCTGTCTATATTTCTGATTTAGTTGAGCATATCATTATTCTTCCAAAGAGGAATATTCCTCTAGACATAATTATGGAGAGGTTCAAATTCTAGGCCCCAGGATACCTGTGCACAGAAGAACCAGATTGATCCTAATTCTACCTGCTTAATTAGAGGGGGGGATTTTTTCCCATGTGGTTTTTCCCCAGCACCTTGTTTTTGAGTAGTTAATTTACTTTAATTGATGTAATGGGTGACCTATGGTCTTAGTTTCCAGGGCCCACAGATTTTCCAAGTTATCATTCAGGGCAGGTGTTAGGATTATTAATCCTCCCTTGTCCAAATTTGGTCATATGTCTAAATCGGGAGTCCATCCAGTCTATTTATAGTCATTAACACCATTGAGTCCACTTGACCTAATTGGGGCACATGTTTCAGTTACTAAAGTGTGGGGAACACTAATTGAGGCTCACTGCCACTTATTGCACTTGATTGCATCAGTTTAGGAGCCTCCTAGAACAATCCCTACAATTTAAGAAGCCACTGGGAGTGCTGAAACCAACCAAGGTCAGTTCACTTCAGTTAATGACTAGTCAAGCTCAGTTAGGAGTCAGTTACATTCAGTTCTAGTCCTCTACATTCAGTTAGTTCTAGGTTTACTTGACTGGACACATGTGGGGTGCATTTCTCACCTACCACTGTCAGTTAACCTTAGTCAACACTGAATGTAACACTTGAGTTATGTTTTAGAGCTCCGATGAACTCCAGTTATGGTTTAGACAAGGTCTGTTAACTATTGAGTCCTCTGATAGTGATTTAGGCAAGGTCTTGGTTACCTACAGTCAAGTAGAGTCTAATCAATTCAAACTTCCTCATGTGGATTCGAATTGCTTATGGCTATTAAAGCCATTGTACTTTGTTGTAATTATCTATCTAATTACTCTTTGATTAATGAAAAGCATTCACAGCTGCAAGCCATTTTTGCACTGTTTCATTCTTCAATAACTGAGTAAATTGTGTGATTTATCATGTGAGTTGTGTGTTTGTCCACAGATCTATGTGCTCAATTTAATAAGTACAAATATACCTTCTCTTCAAGTTGGGACAAGGAGATAGCTTCTCTTCTCCAAGGAACTCAACCTCCATGCTCTGCAACACAAGGAGATAGCTTCTAGGGAAAAGGTATGGGAAAAGAGAGTCTCAATTCCTCCAGCATAACAATGGAAAGATTCAATTCCCCTCTCATGGACCTCCCTACCTCTATTTATATGCTTGTTGAAGAGATAAGGTCAAAGACAAAGTAGTTACAACTAAAGGAGTCAGTTTCATAGCTACCCAAACTACCTAAATATCAAAAAACGTATTTTTTTGACATCTACAGGAGGTATACACGGGTTTCAGAGACAACAGTCATGTATGCAGGAGTTGTACGTGGGTTTCAATGTAAATAGTCGCGTATTTAAGGCATACACGAGTATTATATATAACAAGTTGCGTGCAATACGCGGGTTTCCTTAAGGAAGCTCGCCTATACATAAAAAATATCATTTTTAGGGTACTTATGGGAATTTTCAGACTTTGGTGTCTTCTGGAACGTTTTAGCTAACTGAAATAACTTTCCAACGGTTTAAAGAGGAGGTAAAAAAAAGTTACATAACTCTGGATATGGGTACTCCAAGTTAGTTGTTTTTTCAGTGACTTTCATGAAGTGTCGACATGCGAAGAAATTATGGGAAAGTGGTCACAAGAAGAGATGTGTCATTTTGAGCTATAACACACTCTAATAAAGAAAAAATTTCTTTATTCCCTATAATTCTCTCTAAGAGAAATTGCATGCAAAATTTTTTAAAGTTGTGCTTAAATGAATGCTTCATATATGTGATAGGTAAATTATAGTCTGGTACACTATTTTCATTTTCAATTTTAGCTTCTGGGTTTCTCAGAATTAGAGACGAGCTTGTGAAGAAGTGGATCTCTTTATATTTTTCCATTTCAAATTTTCTCTTATCAACCTGCATATATATTTCAATAAACTCCTCTATGCTTCAACACTTTATATAGTATTCCATTATACCAGCTCATATGTAAACTTTTATAAACTTCCCTATCCCCTATTACATTTCAAAAAAATACTTTACATATCGTCAACTAGTGGTATGATAATTAGGTACAAAAATAATATAACAGATTCAACATCCCATATATAAAATATTTAACCGTCTTGAAATAATCCCATAAATCCAGCTCATCATCTCTAATTTCTATCTATTGTTGAATATTTTAAATCATTTATTTTAGTGAATATGATTGAAATATAGGCATTGAGAGAATGGCTCCATCCTATGTATTAAACTTTCCAAAGATGTTTTTCTCTATTTATATGTTTTTTAACACACCTTATGTTGGGCCTATATTTTATTAGAGAACAATAACATGTAGACATAACTAAAGCAACATGATGCATGGAAAGAAAATTTATATGCTAAGGCATTATGTATGATATATTTGATAGATGTATGTTCATTGTTACTAGAATATGTGTTTATGCTTTCTTATACACATATCTATAGCTATTGAGTCACTACAACCAATAGTGCCATCAACTTTTTCATATATAATATGTTAGAAAGTACCTTCTAGGACAATATTATGATCATTGTAACTACTTATTTCTTAGGTAATTAAATTGCTAAATGTACAACTAGTTCAAGGAGTCCTCATAGGAAATTGATTCCACAAGGAAGGTCACCATAAATGTTTCCAAAAGTACCCTTATGATATTTATTATATATGTTTACCACCCATCTCATCTATCAAAACAAAGGAATCAATGATATGACAATCCCATGAGCATAAATTCTAAAGGATAGCGACTAATTCATTGGATGACATTATGATATTTAATTCCAAATTTCTTGCTAGAATGGGAAATAAACTCCCTACAACATTTTATTTATAATCTAAAACATATGGCACCCTTTTCTTTATTCTTGTATTATCCCCAAAATTTGAAAATAAATTTTTTTATTAGGCTAGTTAAACACTACCTATTCTGGACATTATTGAACTTGCAAAAAGTATCGTACTCTATCGTACTTCTAATTTGTCGTAAGTTGTTCTTACGTCCTACTTCCTTACTTCAGTTATGATTATTACTATGTTTACTTATGGTGTCATAATGTTGATTACTATGCTATTCTTATGGTTACGCATGGCTCTATATGTTAAATACTTTGATTATGTACTTCATTGTTATTTTACATGTGTTTACCACTGTATACATGGTTCTAACTTAACTTTGTTCTTAGAACCAAAGTGGGTGGAGTGGTGAGACTATTTCTCCCATGTAACTTCCTGAGAGGTAAAAGTTTCTACTTGTTTAGTGGGATTAATTATTTATGTTGAACTAATGCACCCTTAACATGTTTACATGCAGGTGTATTTAGTGACGACAAACTTGTTATGGATTTTTGAGCATTTGATCACTAGTACTCATACTTGCAGCTAGTGACACCTGCTGGTTGTTATTATTGTTCCTTACAGACATGGCTTAGTGACAAGGTCACTACCATGTTTATTATTTATATGACATAGACTAGTTTATCTGAGTGACACTTATTATTTATGGGTAATTATTATCAACTATTCATACCCTAGATTATTTGTATTTGTTTTACAGGTTTATTTTACGAAAAGAATTTAACTTATACCTTTGTTTTATTCTTTTACAAGTTCATATTCTTATGTTAAAGACAAAACTTGGCTTTATGCTTAACAACCTACCATGGAATATTGCATATGCCATGGTATTAGGCTTAGAGTCTAAAGAGTTTGATGAGCATAGTCCTAAGGTGTAAAAACCTATCGTGTGCGATGTATATGATAACTTATACTTTGTATTAAACTTGGGGTGGCGAAATTATAACATAGTTCATGGGGTTTATAACGTTACATGAAATGGAGGAATTTGATAATGTAACGCTTATGGCTTATAGAGAAGTGGGTTTAGTGGTTGTTAATGGGAAACATGTTGGCACCATTAATGTGCATTAGAAAGTGTGGCAGCCCAACATAGGGTTTAGCTCCACGACAAGGTTTGGTAATTTGTAGTTTCATTGCTTTCCCTCTGCCTCTGTGTAGTATGTAGAATGCGAATTCCATGAGGATAACAGGTATGAGAAGAGTCTGGGTTTCATAGCATTCATTGTTTGTTTGTAGCTTACTCTCGATTCATACTTCTCATTATCATTATCATGTTGTGGTTGCAGGTTACAAGGATGGAAAGGAGGGGCATGGTTCTTAGTTTGAGAACAAGTCGTGGGAAAATCCATACCTTACGGTAATCCTGTTAACAATTCTTCAATTATCACCTCTTGGATTTATGTTTGAGCCTAAGTGTTAACTCATCGCTGTTTGGGTTTTGCTGTGGGGTTTCGATGGCCTTCGGGCCTGAGTTTATTAAGCTTTGTATTTGTAATATTATGGTGTTGTTAGCAGTGATGGCAGCCTTGGTACTTTTGACAGAATCTATGTGTATTATGTAAGTCATGTTTTGATTTAAGACGAAATCCAGGGAAACACCATTTCTTGCAATGGTTCCATGGCCAGTGGAATGACTATGTAAACTTGATTATGGATTTATAATTACTGTGTGTATAAATTTATGCTGTGTTGGTGTTATTATAATGTTGCATTTCATATGGAATTCGCCTTTGGGGTTGGACTGTGTTGATCCACTTCTATTATTTACATTAGTTGTAAGAATGTAAATGGTGACAACGTATGGCCTAGGGCAATGCCGTGGATGGCATGAGCACTCTCTATGGTAGTTGCGATAAGATGAATGGTGTAGACTTATAGTTTATTGTTATAATGCGTAAGTGAAAAGCAATGTTTATTTGTGGGTGTAAAACCTGTGTTAGCAATGTTTCCATAGGTTGTTTCATTGACAGGGTTTAAGCATTGAAATAGTTATTTTTAGTTTGTTGTTGATTTATTTTGGGTTTGAGGCCATGGATTATAGCGTATATAGTTTTTAAGGGTCTTACGGCCTCTATGTTAAAGATTTGGTATTATTTACAGACCGCATAGGAACTGTGTATAGCGTGGCTTTATAAAATGTGAATACACTCTATAGGATTCAAATCCTGGTCATTGTTCATGATGAGGGTTTATTTATTATTTGTATTGGTTGTGATTTGGGATTAAGTGCCCACAGGATCCGATCTTGCAATCTCTTATATAATTATGTGGTTTTATTTGATTTCTGTGTATGTAATTACATAGTGGTTTTATTTTGGAATGCGATTTGGGAATTGGAGTGCCCCACAAGATTTGATCCTGCGACCTCTATGTAATTACTTTGGATTGTTTAAATTATTGCTATGTGTTTTAATGGTTAACTTATGGTTTTATTCGTTGGAAATTGTATAATAAGGCATACGATTTCTGTTAGGTGGAATGGAATATTAGATGGTTTGAATTAATATATTTATTCCATGGCTTTATATCATTGACAATAGTATTATACATACATACATACATACATACATACGTATGTATGTATGTATGTATGTATGTATGTATGTATATATATATATATATATATATATATATATATATCTATACACACACACACACACACACACACACACATATATATATATATATATGTATATATATTTGTATGTATATATGTGTGTATATATATATGTATGTATGTATGTATGTATGTATGTATGTATGTATGTATGTATGTATCTATATATATATATACATACTATGTTCTATCTATTAGATTGACTGTTTTGTATAATTATTCTAGATCTGAAACCTAAATCTGAGCTGGTCTTTTTAATTATAATATGCCTCTGTTGACAATATGAAATCTGTCAGTAGAGTATATAAGTCAATGAGAAACTACGTACTTAATTTGGAAAGAATACCTATTTTGTAGGAACACACATTTTAAGCAGCAAAGATAGAACAAAAGTAAACTAAAAGTGCAAAGCCCTTGATAATTATTTAAACATGAATTAAATTACAAAGATAAACTTAAATGAACAAAACCCTTAGATAAATCTAGCATAGAGAATAAATTTCATCCTAGGGTTTATAATTTAGAATGCAAACCCTTAAACGAATTTTTACAAGGAAAACAAAAAATCTAGGGTTAGAACATATAATATAAAACATAGCATAACCTAGCCAGCACTTTAATCTAGAAAATGAAAATAGGCAGTCCAGAACCTCATACCTAAAAATTGAAGCTCCTTTAATGGCTGAAACCTGTACACTCAATTAACTAGTTATAACAATTCTTAGGAAGATATGACCTCTGTATTAGATGACTGAATCACTTGATAAATACCACATTCCACCCAACCATGACCCGGAACCGTTCCTGGTTTCAATCCGGATCCCCCAAAGCTTGTTCCAACATGCAACTAGCTTAGAGCTCCTAAGGTGAGGCTATCCTAGTTTGTTTATCAGGTTTGGATCAGTTCTCCTTATTCCTCTTAGGGAAATGTTCTCCAAGAACTCTCTCTTGAGAATTAGCAGGCATAATAATGTCTCCAAAAAGATATGATGAGATCCCCAAGCCTCTCTTTGGCTTGGGACTTTATAGACAGACTTTTCATTCAAAGGGGTAGTTAAATCAAGAATTTATTCATTTCTTGATTTAACCCTTTTTATTTACTTTAGTACTTTAATATTTTAACTTAGGAATTTTTAGCTAGTTCCTAATTGGAATTTTATAGGTATTATACTATTTAATTTTTCTCTTAGTAATAATAATAATAAATGGAGCTTCTCCTTCTTCCTTTTATTATTAACATTATTACTATGTTTATTCTTTATAAATAACATGTATAAAATATATAATAATATAACATCAGTTAACATGTGTCTTTGGGTATGATATACTATGATCCCTAGACTTATGACACTTTCTTCATTAAGGTCATGAGGATGGTTAGGTCTACTAGTCTAGGCAACTCTAAACATCCTTGCATGTTGGATTCCCTCATATAACGTGGTAGTTCTTCAGTAATTGATGAGAATATAGAAATTCAAAATTTCATTTAATCACTTATAAATAAGTCTGATGAGATCAATATTTTTCTCGATTCATTTTCACTCGGAAAGTCATTAATTATTTTCAGTAACTCCTAGCACTTACGAGATCCCATACTCAATGCTAAAAATAGGGAGTTACAAACTTAGTGCAATTCCAGATCTCTTCGCTCAACACTAATGCTAGGATGTACTTGTATGATACACCTAGGGATACAATGGCTAAGGATCCAATGTTCCAAAGCTTATGCTCAACATCAACATGGAAGGCTCCAGGGCTTATGCCCAACACTTCCAACTTATCTTTTCATGTGTTCCAGAGATTCACGCTCAACACAAATATAAATATTCATGTGCTCCGGAGCTTCTCGCTCAACACAACATTAATTACTCATGTGTTCTAGAGCTCCTCGCTCAACACAAAGCATCTCATCAATCATGTGCTTCAGGGTCCCCTCCCAACACAAAAAATCATATATATATCATCAACAATTGGCTTACACCCAATATATAAAACAAATCATCATGTTCATATGTAGTGGGGTCTTCGACCCAATATTTCAAAATAAAACATCAATATAACATCATAATCAATAGGCTCATGCCTATAACTGTTAGGTCCAAAATTCAGGATATTACAATTCTCATCTCATATCTTGTATTATGGGCCTAACATATAGAGAGAAACTAATAACAAATCCATTCATCGGCTACTGTACTTTTCCAGCTCTAATGTTAGAATGTGTGTTCGTGCTTCCTTATACAAATATCTATAGCTATATGAGTTTCTATCACTAGGAGTGCCATTAACTTTATAATATATAATATATTTCTAGGACTGGTTATGATCACTATAACTAGTTATTACTTAGCTAACTAAATTTCTTATTTAACAACTAGTTCACATAGTCCTCCATAGAAAATTATTTCCACAAGTAAGATCACCATAATTGCTTCCACAAGTTGTCCCTTAAGAAATTTATTATCTATGCTTGACATCCATCTCATATCACTATGAAAAAGGAGTCAATGGTATGAAAATCACATGAGCATAAATTCTTGTTTTGCATAGTGACTTCTTTAAAGTATATTATGAAAGTTTAATTGCAATTTCCAGCTAGAATGGAAAACAACATCCCCATACTATTTTCCTTGTAATCTTCAAAATATGGAACCCCTATTTTCATAATGATTCTCATATCTAGTATTATGGCCTTGACATATGTAGAAAAACCAATAACAATTCCATTACATGTTTATTTTACTTTTCCATATGGACATCATTAACCCACTTAGTGCAATTTAAGCAAAAGTAAATTGAGTACAATAGAAATGCCATAGATGGGCATTATTAAACCCACACCAAAGCAAGTTGTGCATGAGCACATGCATTTGTAGCTAGATTCCCAAGTTAGGTATATATATACCCATCAAATTCAAATTATTATAACTCAAAAGAGGAGCAATAGAATTGCTAATCTAGGCATAGATCATCGTCATCATCCATCGTCTTCAATTTGTAGAATTTATCTCATAAAAAAACAAAATTGACACATACCTGATTTGCATAGTTAGGCCTTCTGATGTAAGATATAGCTATTTTCATTGTTAGAATACCAAAAAACATTTACATCATTGAAACACGAGTCCATTTTCCAATTTTAGCTTGGGAATATATGAAATGCGATTTGACGTGTTCTGATCAATTCTAATTCTTATAACCGTATACAAATTTTCACGATGTAGACCATATGCCACATCCTTCATTTTTGAGCAAAAATATGCAACCATTTCGCAGTACCATGTTGATGCTATGAAGTATTGATACATAATTCACTGAGAATTTAGTTCCATCTTAGACAACCTGGTATTGGAACAATAATTATTCATGAAATATGGGTTCTGTCCTAATATTGCCAAAATAATTATGATCTTTTATTTTCTGAAAATTTCATAATCAAAAAATGATTTTGAACAAATTGAATTTGTTAATATAAAAAAAAATAAAAAGAAATTCCATTTTAACTAAAAATTTATATAAAAAGAAGATTATTTATATTGAAATAGTCTTTTAAACAAAATAAAAAAGCCCAGGTTTTAAACAATGTCCATTATGCTTATTTTTGAATCTTCACCGACACTATGAAAATTTGAGGGGTGCTTGGTTTCCTAATTGGTAGGAATTATGATCCAAAATGTTATGATTAGAATTTTAGTTTAATAAATGTAAAAGGGCATCTACACAATCATGTGATTATGTGAGGTGTCCCTTAGTTAGTTTCAGTAACGGTAAATTAGTTGTTACTCTTTGGATATTTAAATCCATCGAGTTTTCCATGTGAGGTAATATTTCGGGACTTAGCCCTCACATCTCTATGATGTAATTATTTTCCTTCTTCATTAATAAAGTTATGTGTCTGAGGATACTTTGTCAAAGTGGTATCAGAGCACGCGGTCGAAGCTTGGTCTGGTTGGAACCTGGTTGGAAGGTGCTAAAGGTTGTTTGAATAAGGTCATCTTCAAGGTTTTGGAATAGCTAAATATTGACAGTAAGTTAATGATTCCTATTCTTTTGGGCTAAAAAATAAAATTTGTGTAGAAAAGATTTTTTTTATTTAACTTAGTTTTTTCATTTTACTTGGAGAGAGTAAAATATATTTTTTTAAGGCAAGGTTATTTAAATTTTGTGGAAGTGAATTTAAAAAAAAAAAATATAGCTGGTTTTAAAGAGAGAGAACAAGCATAGAGTCTAGCGTAGGCCTGAAGAGTTGTTTTGGAGTCAGCGTAAAGATCAGTGTGAAAGTGTGAAGAGAGTTCACTGCATAGAGAAGAAGAGTTCACCATCTAGCACCTGCGTTGAAGTTTAAGAGATCACAAAAACCCAGTGTGAAGACCAGCAACGAATCCAAGTGTGAAGCATTAATCCAGCATGAAAGAGTTCACCATCCAGCGTGAAGAGAGTTCAGCGTGGAGGAGGCATTGAAGCAGTGTAGAATTGTTTGCATTAGCGTGAAGGACACCACACTAGCGCCTTTAGAACCAATCAGCATTGAAGAGAGACCAACGTAAGAGAGTCTAGCGTGGACACCAATGAAGTGTGCGTTACCGGCATAATCAAAGCGTTGAAAGAGATCAATCTGCACCAGACCAATTTGCACCAAGGTAAGAGAGTTCATCAAGAGTTCAC
The DNA here is from genome assembly GCA_001517045.1 of Pseudotsuga menziesii. Classification (NCBI taxonomy): domain Eukaryota; kingdom Viridiplantae; phylum Streptophyta; class Pinopsida; order Pinales; family Pinaceae; genus Pseudotsuga; species Pseudotsuga menziesii. Next base: position 328,010 of record LPNX010024673.1, on the reverse strand, counting down.
CAATCGAGCATATCCAACATACCAGCAAGAGTTAGCGCGAGAGATACAGTAATTTATTTTATTTTGGAGATTTTTTTTCTATTGTAAAAAAAAAAGGTGGAGAAATAATATATTGGAGATATTTTTATATTGTACAAAAAAGGTGGAGAAATAATTTAAAAAAAATAAAAAAGCAAGGGTTATTTTTGGAGTTGATGGGAATGGAACTTGTAACCTCCCACTCAACAATCTTGTATATCTCCAATTCACCTATAAAGATTTGTTATTTTTTGGAGTGATAAGGTGTAATTTTTTGTTGGGCATTGGAGTAATAAGGAGCATTTGTTGGTGTCATAAGGAGTACTTGTATTTTCACTCAAGGTTTGATTAGAGCAAAGTGAAGCTCTATAAAATTATTTTCTTGAGGCTATAAGTGGGTCAAGGCCAAGCCCCTATAGTTCTCTTTTGCATGGTGTGTGGTGTTTCTGGTGACTCTTGTTGATGTGTAATTTTTCTTTCAAGTTGGTAGTGATATTTTTGCATAAAATCTTCTATTGGTGATATAAGGTGCTTTCTTTTTTTAATTCTTGGAGCTATAAGGTTTGCATAATACACATCTTCTGGAGTTACAAGGTGTTTATTTATTTTTACAATGTCTAAAGTTGTAAGTATTTTTAATGAATCTGACAAGTTGGAAGGATCGAAAAATTATAAAATTTGGAGTTGTCATATTCAAAGCACTCTTATTTACAATGAATTGTGGAAGGGTGTCTGTAATGCTCATCCTACCAAATCGACTAATCCTAATCAGCTTGCAAAGTGGGAACTAAAAGATGAGAAGGCCTTGGCATTGATTCACAGTACTGTTTCTGATGATATTTATGTGCATATTGAAAATAGTTCTGATGCGTGTTCAGCTTGGAAGACATTGAAATATTTATTTGATTCTCAAAGTGAAGCTAAGAAAATCGATCTTCAATTGAAGTTGTTTCAACAAAAATTGTCTTCAGGAGGTGATGTCATGGAGTACATTTCTAGGTTGAAAAATATTAAACAAGAAATTTCAAGAGCTGGTTTTGGTAAAATTGAGGACAGCATGATGGTGACCATTTTGATCACAGGATTTCCTGAGACATATAAGCATTTTTTGGAAACTTTACAGATTAAAAATAAATTGGATAAAATTTCTTTTGACAAACTAAGTGAATTACTTGCCACGCATGACAAAACTTTTGGTAAAACAAAGCAAGCAGGAGAAGATGTTTTGGTCTCAAGTACTAGAAAATAGTCTTCAGGTAATCATCAAAAGGGAAATGATTAGAAAGTTTTTCAAAATTCAAACAGAGGTCATGGTCAGGGTTTTGGAAGAGGAAGAGGTCGCGGAAGAAGAAGAGGAAGAAATCAAGGAAGAGGTTCTAAAGAATCAGAAAGTACACAATCACAATTTTCTGGAAGAGGAAGAGGTTCACAAAACCAACAGGTCTTTGGAAGAGGAAGAGGTACTAAACAGGTCACATGTTTTCGTTGTAATAGAGTTGGACATTATGCTTCAGACTGTAGAGTTTCAATTGAAAAAATTCTAAAAGAAAGAGAATCTAAAGAATCTTCATCAACGACACATTATGCTCATGCAAACGATAGTGAAAATTGCAAATATGTTTTTACAGCACTTGGACAATCAAAATCAATGGATTTTGTTCAAGTTCATCAGTTGGAATCAACGAATTTTGTTCAGTCTTCTTATTGTTTCAAAAATGATTTTGAAGATGCTTGGATTATGGATACAAGGGCTACTCAGCATATGACATACAAGAAAGATTTCTTTTGGAGTTATGAATATTGTCATTTAAATTCATTTTTTCTTGTAGATGATTCTATTCATTTACCATAGGGAAAAGGAACAGTAAAGGTTGACTTGCCCGGAATTGGAGAAATATCGATTTCTAATGTTTGGTATGTGCCTACATTTAAGAAAAATTTGTTGTCTTTAGTTGTCATTCTCCAATTAGGACATCAAATTGTAATGGGAGATGGTATCCTTTTTGTTAATTCAAAAAAAGGATGCATACAGGTTATGAAGACAGAAAGCTTCTTAGGATGAAGGGAACAGTCATTCCTAAATCAAAGGAACATTTGAAGGAATTTGTAGGTTTAGTTGAAACTGATGTTTCACCTATCAGATTGTGGCACATTTGTTTTGGGCACTTGGATGTTGATAATCTTGTACATCTCCAACAACAAGGTATGGTAAAGGGGTTGCCTACTTTTCGGAAGGAAAATACAAAGTGTGAAGCTTGCATTTATGGCAAACAGAGAAGGATAGCTTTTTCAAAAAGTACTTGGAGAGCAACGAGGAGATTACATCTTGTTCATAGTGATGTTTGTGGTCCATTGGAAACTTCACTTGGTGGTTGTAAATATTTTTTGTTGTTTATTGATGATTTTAGAAGGATGGTTTGGGTGTATTTCTTGAAGGAAAAATCAGAAGTGTTTGAAAAATTTTAGTCATTTCAAAATTTGGTTGAAATAGCGACAAAGGAAAAGATTTCTACTTTGAGAACTGATAACGGTGGTGAGTTTACATCAAATCATTTTTTGACTTATTGTAAGGGAAAAGGGATTAAAAGACAGTTGACCAATTTTTATATTCCACAACAAAATGGAGTATCAGAAAGGATGAATCAGACTTTATTGGGCATGGCTAGAGCAATGTTATTTTTCAAAGGGTTGAATTCATTTTATTGGGCAGAAGCAGTTCATACGACAGTTTATTTGAGGAATCGATCTCCTTCATCATCACTTGATGGAATAACTCCTTTTGAGACTTGGTATGGATTCAAACCTATGGTCAAACATTTGAGAGTTTTTGGTTCAGTTTGTTATGCACTTGTCCCAAAAGAAAAGTGAAAGAAGTTAGAGTCCAGAAGTGTTAAGTGCATGTTGATTGGTTATCCCGATGAGAAAAAGGGGTATAGGCTTCTGTTAGATGAAAGTTTATTTCAACAAGGATGTGATTTTTGATGAAACAGAAAGTTTAAGTGTAGAAGAGGTTGAAAAACAACTTAGTCACTTAGAGGAAAAATTAACTAAGGAACAATTAAGGATGCAACACTTAAACAAGACAAGGAATGAACAATGGTTTGATCTCACTTCAGAAGTACAGGATGATGAACAGGTTGAAGACACCTTGAAATAGGTTCAAGATACTTTGAATTCTTCACAAGTTAACTTGGATGATTCAAATCAAGTTAAAATTGAAAAGAAGAAACCAAAATGGGCAACTAAGTTACTTCAGGATGTTAAGTCTGATGAAAAAGGCAAAACAGGTACAAGGAGTTCTAATATGGGTTCATAAAATTTTGCTCTTTCAGTTGTTGAACCAGCTACTTTTAATGAAGCAGTTGAGTATGATGAATGGAAAATGGCCATGCAAAGTGAGTATGATGCAGTAATGAAGAATCAGACTTGGAAAATTGTTGATTGTCCACATGATGTTAAACCCATTGGTTGTAAGTGGGTTTACAGAATTAAGTACAAAGCAAATGGAGATATTGATAAATATAAGGCAAGATTGGTGGCAAAGGGTTTTGCTCAGAAAGAAGGGATTGATTATGAAGAAAATTTTGCTCCAACAGTGAAATGGAATACTATCAGGATTGTGCTAGCTTTAGCTGCACAAAATGGATGGAAAGTGCATTTCTAAATGGTGATTTGCAAGAGGATGTTTATATGACTCAACCTCCTGGTTTTGAGGTTCCAAGGAAAGAAAATCAAGTTTGTAAACTGGTTAAGGCATTGTATTGATTGAAACAGGCTCCCAGAGCTTGGTATGCAAAAATGGATGCCTACCTACAGAAAGTTGGTTTTCTTCATAGTGAGTCAGATGATACTTTGTATGTTTGAATCTAGGAAAACAAGTTAGTCATCTTGGTTATGTATGTTGATGATTTTCTCATAATAGGTAACAATAATGATCATATATTTCAGGTTAAGCAAGAACTTCAAACAGGTTTTGAAATGACAGACTTTGGATTACTTCATTACTATCTTGGAGTTGAAGTAAAGCAACGGGAAGGAAGTATATTTATTTCTCAAGCTAAGTACATTTCTGGATTATTGAAGAAGTTTGGAATGGAGGAATGTAAACCAGCGATTGCTCCCATGGAGCAAAATTTAAAACTTTCTAAGTTTGAAGGGGGGGAATTTGTAAATTGTACTGGATATCGATAGTTAATTGGATGTTTCATTTACTTGATGAATACTCGTCCTGATCTATCTTATGCAGTTAGCATACTTTCCAGATATATGCAGGAACCTAGAGAAAGTCATTGGAATGCAGCAAAAAGGGTGTTAAGGTATCTTCAAGGAACAAAGGATTTTGGACTTGAGTGTAAAAGAAACAAAAATTTCAAGCTTGTTGGCTATTCAGTTGCGGATTTTGCTAGAGATGTTGATGATAGGGAATCTACTTCAGGTTACTTAATGAATATGGGATCAGCCACAGTGGCATGGAGTTGTAAAAAGTAGGATACCATTGCGAATTCTATAGCAGAAGAATAATATATTTCAGCTTGGGAAGTCACTTGTGAGATAGTTTGGTTAAGAAGGATTTTGCAAGACCTCAAAGTTGATCAGAAAGAAGCAACTTCATTATTTATTGATAATCAGTCAGCAATCAAGTTAGCCAAAAATCATGTTTTTCATTCAAAGACTAAGCATGTGGATACTAAGTATCATTATATTCGGGCTCTCATCGTCAAACAAATCATCAAGCCAAAGTATTGTCCATCAGAAGATCAAACTGCAGATATTTTTACAAAATCTCTTGGAAGGGTCAAATTTGATAAGTTTAGAAATGAACTTGGTATTTGTTTAAAAGAATTTTTGGATCAAAGGGGGGATTGTTAGGAATTATGATCCAAAATGTTATGATTAGAAGTTTATTTTAATAAATGTAAAAGGGCATATACACACTCATGTGATTATGTGAGGTGTCCCTTAGTTAGTTTTAGTAATGGTAAATTAGTTGTTACTCTTTGGATATTTAAATCCATCAAGTTTTCCATGTGAGGTAATATTTCGGGACTTAGCCCTCACATATCTGTGATGTAATTATTTTCCTTCTTCATTAATAAATTTATATGTCTGAGGACATTTTGTCACTAATAAAGTTGATTAAGACTTATCTAGCTTTTGTTGCAATGAGTCTTGTTGAGTTTGGCCAGTTAGGTTGCCTCATAGAAAATATGCAATTTTCTATGAAACTGTCTTCAACAAAGCCATTTTTCATTTGAGATAAAAACAAAATTGTCACCTACATCCATTTGTATTTTATCTCAAACATTGTGCATCCATTTCCTCTGATCTTTGGTAGATGTTTTTGTCTTTGTGAATCCATAGCAATTTTGTTCATAACTCTAATCCACGTGTGCTTTTTAGGATCTTCCTTTGAGTTGATTATACCATTTCTTTGAAGGAATATGCTCTGATACCAATTGTTGGTATCATTATAGATAGTGTTAATACATAAAAATTTTCATTTTTTTGTTTAATTGAACCAATTCACGGTTCCTTGAACAATAGATTGACTAATTTTTAAGTAGTGAATTTGTAAAAAAATTGAAATGAACATATATTGAAAACAATTCATCCAAATCACATGAAATTCATAGGGAATAATAATTGTACCGAGATGAACAACCCCCATAAATTTCAGTTCATTATGTTGCATAGATTTGGAGAAATTGACCACTGTAACCTACAAACAATTTGTCTTTATCTCGATATGTGTGCATCCATTTACTCTGATTTTTTGCATGGACATGTACTATAGTGAATGGAACAAGCATATAAAATTTCATCCAAAATAGATTTGTAATTTGGGAGAAAAATACCATTGTCACCTACAACCATTTGTCTTTTATCTCAAAACTTGTACATCCATTTGCTCTGATCTTTGGTAGATCTGTTTGTTTTTGTGAATCCACTGCAATTTTGTTCATAAATATGATCCTTCAAGTTTGGAATGACCTTGTTTATCATTTCATACATCAACAAATCGCACCTAAATTCCTTTCATGACACATTGACAATGAGGGTTTTAGTGGATTCAATGAGATACTAGTCTTATGCCATTCCTTCTTATTTCAACTTATGCTATGAAATTTTATCATTCCATGAGCCTTTCAAATTAGTGACAACATATTCCAACATGCACATGCTGAATATGTTAATTTTATTGACATTTTTACATGTTCATGGATAATAAGGATGAGATTTACAACATTAGGAAAAGCTTTTCTGGATTGTAGAGCTTGGACAATAATGCAAATGTTATAGAAGATTCCATGAGAAGGCCATAATAATTTATGCTATATCCCCAGCTTGAAGGAGGGAGTAAGTTTATCATATAAGTTTTAATTATGATCTTAGTTCCTTAGTATTTATTCATTATTTTATTAGTGCAAAAAATACTCTTTATGTAGGAAAGATTGGAAACCCAATGTACTTTTTCAAATGTGTACATGGAAATAATGTATAGTATTTGTTGTTCCGTAAATTACATATATTGAAATGAATCCAATAAAAAATTACTGAAGCTGAAGAAAAACGATGGAATGGACATTCTACTTACATACTAAGGCAAAGGATCTTCCCTCCAATTCATCTATGATATCTTGTTCATGGTGGTTGCTAGAATAATCAACCCATAGTTACCTACCTTAGACATTAATTAATCCATTTTTGTGTTATTTGCCTAGTTTTCAATATTCCACTCTATGCAAGTTGTCTTCCACATGCCATAGAAGTCAAACTTGATAAAAATAAGTCATGGAGTTCTTGGGAAACCTCTTGGAATCCATATTTATCATATCTTCTTTATTTGAGATCCTCCCTAGCGCATATCTACTTTTTCTACTAAGTTGCCTACTTTATTGAGATTTATGGCAAAAGGGAAAGTAAGACTAGGTGTAGTTGACTTGTTTTTTTCCCTCATCATACTCCATTATTTTCTCCTAATAAAAGCATGTATGAGTTGTATTTCCATCAATTATTATCTTTCCTACTTGACTTTTCCAATTTGTGAGCCTGTAGGTAGATTTGGAAACTGCTTTATGCACCTATGGGGGATTTGACTAGATTTAGTAAGCTTACTTTTTGACTATTTCGAATGGAATCCTTATGCATTTGAATATCTCATGTAAGTATATATATCAGCAGCCTATGACTTAATCAGGTTGGCTATTGTACACTTATTCAATACAGATTAGTGTTATGCTCCAATTTCAGTCTCCTTTGTGTGTAAATTTGCATGTTTGATTAACAATTTTGTGAGTGCAATTGTTCTATCACTTGGGTTCAATTTTCACATGATATTAGAGCCTTTTTATATTGATTTCTGTCCTTCCATATTGCTATTGCAGGTTTGACATCTTGACTGGGAGCATACTGCTGATTGAAGGACACAGTTTCTGAGCTATGGATCAATCTCAGAAGATCATCTTGAATCCATTTAATTTATTTGAATGGAAAATAGAGATGGAGATACTGTTGAGAGAGAAAGGTATCTATAGGGTAACTATGGAAATTGAGGTAGAGCCCAATGCAGCTGCAGAGAAAATTAAATGGCACAACAGGAGGGATGAGGCCTATGGTCTTCTGTGTCTGAGCATAGCCAGAGACCTCCTCTTCCATCTTGATGGATTGACATCACCTAATGAAGTGTGGGAGAATATTGTAGAGCTTTTTGGTAAGACCGATGAGATGATAGGACATAAAATTGAGAATGAATTAATCTCTTTGAGTCCCAGCAGCTTCGAATCCCTGCAACTCTACTTTTCCAAGTTTAAAGCCCTTGTTTTGCAGCTAAAACAGTGTGGAATTGAAAAGAATGAAGAGAAGCTAGTTTTGGACATACTATCGAAGATTGGCCCTGACTATTCATTGTTTGTTTCAAACTTCCATGCCACAAAGTTGACGGCTCGAGCCTGGTAGATGCCTAAACTTGCATAGTTCATGGAATCCCTTACACAAGAACAAGATAAACTGGTGATGATGGGCACCATCAAACCTTCCAAAGACCAATCTTTGATTACTGGAGATTCAAGGGTGGATTCAAAAGGAAAGAATAAAGCTAAGAATCCACCTAAGCAAAAGAGAGATAATAACAAGTCTCAAGAGGATCCCCAAGGCTCCAAGAAGAAATTCCAGAAGAAGAAGAACAAAGGAGAAATGAGAAAGTGCGCATATTGCAGTAAGGGCTATCATCCTGAAAGCTCCTGCATGAAGAAGAAAATTGACATGTTAACCCAACTCCTGGAGAAGAATAACATCTCCCTTCCTGATTGCTCAAAGAAGAGGGAAGGAGGATCAAATTCAGAGGACAGAGAGAGAGTACATGCCTTGGTTGCTGGCACATCAAGCTCACCTAGCTTCATCATAGACTCTGGAGGTTCAAGACATATGATTTTGACCAAGGAGGCATTCTCCTCTCTTGACATGTCAAAAGTTCCACCAATAGTGCTGGGAGATTTCTCTCTCACTGACAGTTTGGGGAATGGAAGGATTGATCTTGACCATGGTAAGTTTAGTAATGTATTGTATGTTCCAGGTCTTGCCTCTAACCTCTTGTCAGTGTATCATATGACTCACATAGGGTCTCCAAATAAAGTCATCTTCTCCCCTGATGATGTTGAGATCACAGAGATCTCTAATGGTAAAGTCATTGCAAAAGGAGTTGTAGATCACACTTTGAAGGTATACATGTTTTCACATTTTCTACCCTACTCAAACCCCTCTGTTCTTCTGATTCATGCTAATGAGGCAAGCAATATTTGGCATGAAATATTTGGCCATATTAACTATAAGTATCTTTCTTATCTAAGTGAAAAATAAATGGTCATAGGGTTACCAAATATTAAATTTTCCAAGGGAGTCTGTTAAGGTTGTATCCTAGGAAAACAACTAGAGCATAAATTTGAGAGAGCTAGTCATGAGAGAACCTCTGCACCTCTTGAGTTGCTCCACAATGATGTTTCTGGTCCATTTCCTCATATTTCAATGAGTCAATACAAATATTCATTGACCTTCATAGATGACTTTTCCAGGTATTGTTGGGTTTACTTCCTGAAGCATAAGTATGAATTTTTTGGCCTCTTCAAAGTCTTTAAGGCCTTGGTTGAAAACTAGTCTAGCAGGAAAATCAAGATCCTCAGATCTGACAATGGTGGTCAGTATGTCAAGTCTGAGTTCATTCAATATTGTGAAGATGCAAGTATTCAGATGCAGCATTTAATCCCTTACACACCATAACAAGATGGTGTTCTTGAGAGAAATAATAGATCACTGAAGGAGATGGCAACCTGTATGATGGAGGATAAGACTTTGACACCAAATTTTTGGGCCGAGGCTATAAAATGTTAATCCTATATCCATAATAGGGTGCCTCATTAATATCTTGATGGTATGAATCCTTTCTAATATTGGAGTGGGCACAAGCCAGATGTGACCCATTTCAGGATTATTGACTCAAAGGCTTGGGCTAGAATTCCAACTGAAAAGAGAAAGGATTTGCAGCCCCAAAGCCAAGAGTGTCTATTTGTTGGGTACTTTGAATATTCAAAAGGGTACAAGCTGATCAATTTGAGCACAAAAAAATCCTTCATTGAAAGGATTTTTCAGTTCCAAGAAGAGCCTTTAGCAGCAGTTGAAGTTGGAGAGTCTTCTTCACCACCAAAACCATTGAATGTAAGTGGAGAGACATATTATTTTTCTGATTCTGATATGTCTGATAATGATTATTTAATTGCAGATCTTGATAGTCCTACAAGACCAAAATGGGCAGAAAATACCATTCATGCATCTGTGGAACTAGCTGGAAATCCTGGTGATCCTAGGAGGACTAGATCTCAGTTTGAGAGTGCCCTGTGTATGAAAGACCCTTTGTTTGCAACGAAGTGCTATCTGATGGTTGAATCAAACCCATATACATATGAATATGCAGCACATGATCCAATATGGAAAACAGCCATGAAAGAAGAATTCAGCTCACTCCAGAAGAACAACACTTGGGAACTAGATGACCTTCCCTCAAGGAAGAAGCTAGTTCAATGTAAGTGGGTTTTCAAAACTAAGTTTGCTGCTAATGGTTCACCTTTGAAATATAATGCAAGATTGGTAGCCAAGGGATACTAACAGGTACATGGTATTGACTACAATGAAACCTTTGCACCAGTGGCAAAGATGGACTCCGTCAGGATAGCCTTAGCAATTGCAGCTTCAAAGCAGTGGGAGGTACATCACATGGAAGTGTGCTTTCCTGAATGGAGATCTTACTGAAGAGATTTACATGCATCAGCCTCAAGGGTTTATGTCTAATCCAAATTTTGTGTGCAGGTTAAAGAAATCATTGTATGGGCTCAAGCAAGCCCCCAGGGCTTGGTATGCCAAGATTGATGGCTTTCTGCTGTCATTGAGTTTTGTTCAATGCAAGTCTGATCCTAATGTTTATTTGAAGCTGATTCATGGTTATTTGATGATTATTGTCTTGTATGTGGATGACCTTCTGATTATAGGAAGTTCAAAGAAAGAAATTGCCTCCTTGAAGGATGCAATGAACCATGCATTTTCTATGACTGATTTGGGGTTGTTGAGCCAATTCTTGGGTCTCGAAATTGCTCAATCCCAACATGGAATAAAAGTACATCAGTCCAAGTATGCTTTATATTTTCTGAACAAGTTCAACATGAAATATTGCAAGCCAAGAAAGACTCCCTTCCTTTCAGGAGTTAATCTTGAATAAGCAGGTTCTTCTCCTATGGTAAATAATACACTGTATAGGCAGTTGATTGGGTGTTTGATTTACCTTACACACACTCGACCTGATATTTATTATGCAGTAAGTGTAGATTCAAGATACATGGATCAGCATCATGAGATCCATTAGAGAGCAACCAAAAGGATCCTTAACTTTGTTCAGGGAACAAGAACTCATGGGATCTTCTACAAAGCTAAATATGATCTTGATTTAATTGGGTTTATTGACAGTGATTGGGTAGGTGAAAACACAGATCGAAATTCAACATAAGGATATGTGTTCATGCTTGCTAAAGGATGAATTAGCTGTTCAAGCAAGAAACAGAGTGCCATAGCACTCTCATCTACAGAAGCAGAGTACAGAGGAGTTGTAAATGCAACAACTCAATGTTTATGGTTGTAGGGGATACTTGGTGAGTGTGGCTTTGAATCAGAGTTTTCAACTATTATGTATTGTGATAATCAGAGCACCATTCGAATCTACAATGATCTAGTTCAGAGATAGAGAACCAAACACATTGATATCCATATGCACTACATCTGACAGCTTGTGCAAGATGGCACCATTCACCTACTCTTCTGTGCATCTTTAGAACAAGTAGCAGTCATCTTCACCAAAGTTTTTTTTGAGAAGACATTCAGAAATCTCAAATCACTACTGGGGATTGTTGATCATGCTGTGAAGCATGATTGATGACAAGATTTTCAAATTTTGTTTTACTGTCCATGTTTAAGGGAGGATTTTCCCACTGGATTTTTGCCTCTTTCCTTGGTTAAATGGACATGTAGTATGTAAAGGGTGACTAAGCCTTGTTGCTAGGCCCTATATTTTTCTGATATTTACTCATAAATTCAAGATTAAGGGAGGGTGTTAGAATAAGCAACCCATAGTTACCTACCTTAGACATTAATTAATCCATTTTTGTCTTATTTTCCTAGTTTCCAATATTCCACTCTATGCAAGTTGTCTTCCACATGCCATAGAAGTAAAAATTTCTAAAACTAAGTCATGGAGCACTTGGGAAACCTCCTAGAATCCATATTTAGCATATCTGCTTTTTCTGCTAAGTTGCCTGCTTCATTGAGATTTATGGCAAAAGGGAAAGTAAGACTAGGTGTAGTTGACTTTTTTTTTCCCTCATCATCCTCCATTATTTTATCCTAATAAAAGCATGTATGAGTTGTCTTTCCATCACTTATTAGCTTGCCTACTTGACTTTTCCAATTCGTGAGCCTCTAGGTAGATTTGGAAACTTCTTTATGCACCTATGGGGGATTTGACTAGATTTAGTAAGCCTACTTTTTGACTATTTCAAATGGCATCCTTATGCATTCAAATATCTCATGTAATTATATATTGCAACAGACTATTAATTCATAACATTGGCTATTGTACACTTATTCAATACAGATTAGTGTTATGCTCTAATTTTAGTCTCATTCATGTGTAAATCTGCATGTTTGAATAGCAATTTTGTGAGTGCAATTGTTCTATCACTTGGGTTCAATTTCCACAGTGGTATCTATCAAGAAGGTGAAACTATGTCTGAACTTGGCATATTTGGTGCATATTTATGGTATGGAATTATTTCTTGAGATCCTTTTTAAAATTAAAATGTCACTGGTTTGGTACTAAAATAATTAAGCATATATTTCATGGTCTATTTACATGGTGTACTAGTCTAGCTGTCCAGCAATGCATGAATGTGATCTACTTCCATATCTACTTTAAGAATCTTAACCTAGATATGTAGAAGTAGGTGGGGACATATTAAAGAACCTTCATGCCTTGTAAATACTCTGTTGTGTTGTGTGATGTTGAAAACACGTTCACTTCCGACTTTTCCAAACGTGATATAAGATCTCAATTATAATCCAGTGTCAAGGAATATCAAAATCAAAGAAAAAAAGGACAGAATCTCTTATCAGAGTGGCATTCCAAGTAATATGTGTTGGAATATATTAAACCCACTCACAACTTAGGATAAAACAATTAATCATTATTTGGTTAATTATTCACCCACTAGCTTAATTAGGTGGCACCTTAAAGTCAATGCATGCCATCTATATCCTAGGAATGAGTTACTTCTGATTCTGGGTTCATCTAGAATTAGTATGCAGGACCTTATAGCAGATTCTGCTTTTTTCTGCTTTTTTCTGCTTTTTCTGCTTTTCTATGGATAAGATAAAAGCTAGTCAACTAGGAAACTGGGAGCTTTTGTTTCCAACCCATCCTCCATTATTTTTTCTCCATTTTCTAGGATTAGCATGTTATTTCCATCTCCTTGAAAACTCACTCATGCTTTTGCCAACTCGTGAGTTCCTTGATAGATTTAGCAAGTGCTTTATCCACCTATGGGGGTTTGCTATATTTGGGTAAGTCAACCTTTTTGAGCTTTATGAGTTGTTTCCATACAATTCGACTTTACTATGAGGGAAGATATATTTATGTACTCTATTATTCATAATTATTCAATGGAAGGATACACACCAATATTCATCTCTTCATTCATGTGATTCAGTCTCTTTTCTTCTCTCTCATTTTCCTGTGTATGCTTGTGGGAATTCTTAGTAGCAAGATCTATTTCCTGTGCTTCTTCTTAGCATCATTTCACATAGCATTGATCTATTATTTCTACATGGTATCAGAGATACAAGGTTGATCAAGTTCTACAGAGTTGAGGAGCGCTTCCAGTCTCCTATCCCTCTCTGAAGAAGAGCTTGTCTAGCTTACAAGATTTTCTCCTAGTTTGTTTTGCAGGTTGCAGAGAGTATCTCTTAGAGCATATCAACAACTTCAATATGGATTCAAAATTTCCTCTACTATCTCCTTTCAACTATGCTGATTGGAAGCCAAATATGAGTCCATACTTGAAGAGGCAATGTCTCTTTGATGTCTCCATTGGTGCAATGAGTGAACCTGAATCTTATGAAGAGAAGATTGATTGGATAAATAATTGTGATAGAGCTTATGGAATTATGTGTTTGGGAATGTCTCCAAATATATATCATCTCATAGATTCTGCTGAATATCCATATGAGCTTTGGAAAATTTTGGACAAAGCTTTTGGTTTGCAGGAAATCGAAGATGAAGCATGGAGCGAACCTAGCATCTCCTCTTGTTCTCTTTCTCAAGATATCTTGGCCTCTACATTCTATGATGAAGTTGATCATGATGAAGAATTTTCTCATACAGTTCATGTTGTTGGTTCCCTCTTTGATTCGAATGCTTCCTCCTTCAATGAAGAAGCAAATATTGAAGAGCCATCTTTTTATGTGTCTCTTGAAGGTGATTTTTCTTCTTGTGATACTATTGATGAAAAAGAAGTAACATATGGAGTTGTTGCTGATATTTATTATGATCCTATAACCCATTAATTGTTCTCTCAATCTCCTATCTTAGATTCTGAGATCTATGTGCCAGATCCTTCACACCTCTTGCATGCCTCTCTCATTGATGGTGCGCAACCCAGTGACTTCCAAGATGTTTGCTTAGCCACATCAAGCCTTATTTGTGTCATACCACTTACCTTACTTGACCTCATGTGCTTCATCATATCCTTCTTTGATCTTGGCATCAATACTCAGAGCCTTCTTGAAGATTGTGACCATCTAATTCTGCCCATCCATCATTCAGATTTTTACACCTATCAGTTTTCCCCAGTTGCTCATAATTTTCCTAGTCTGGCCCTATATCCTCATGGAGCCATTGAAAACTTTGTCCTTGCTGTTCCATATGTTAATATTTCTGATATATCAGAGTTTTATCAACCTCATATCAGATCTATACAGGTGCTACATCAGATTGGAAGATTGACATGTGATTCACATCACAATTTTGCAGCTATTCAGGGAATTGGGTGTGAAATAAATTGCCTTATTTTTTGTACTCTTTGGAAAGGAGTATGCACAAATCTCTTTTCCATTTCAGATTATGTTTGCAAATCAGAGTTTGACAGCAGAAAGAAGCATTCAGATAATGCTCCTACTTCATCAGTTGATGAGATACAAGGAGTCTCTCCTCTTCCTTCTTGCAGGTTCTACACTCCAGCACATGATCATGGAGTTCATGATTTCTTCAGCAAGTCCTTCATCCAGAAGCAGTTCAGTCAGCTCATTAAATTGAAGATGAAGATATGTTGAAGACATAC